>VSMD01075445.1:0-12459 GCA_008750895.1 Mirza zaza | reverse complement strand
AGCTTAGCCAATGGCGTGTCTATTTTGTTTATTTTTTCAAAGAACCAACTTTTTGTTTTATTAATCTCCTGAATAGCTTCCCTGTTTTCAATTTCGTTTAGTTCTGATTTGATCTTGTTGATTTCACTCCTTCTGCTGGGTTTGGGGCTGGTCTGTTCTTCTTTTTCCAGCTCTTTGAGTCGTTTCATTAGATTGTCTATTTGTGATCTTTTTGACTTTTGGTTATAGGCATTTGTGGAGATAAACTTTCCTCTCAGAACTGCTTTAGCTGTGTCCCAGAGGATTTGATAACTTGTCTCTCCATTGTCATTTTCTTCATAGAATTTTTTTATTTCCATCTTGATTTCTTCATTTATGAAGTAATCATTTAGTAGGAGGTTGTTTAATTTCCACGTTTTTGTGTAGAAATGTGAGTTTCTGTTACAGTTGATTTCTTCTTTTATTCCACTGTGATCTGAGAAGATTCATGGTATGATTTCTATTTTTTTTAAATTTCTTGAGGTTTACTTTGTGTCCTAGGATATGGTCAATCTTAGAGAATGTCCCGTGTGGTGATGAGAAGAATGTATATTCACTGGATTTTGGGTAGAATGTTCTGTAAATGTCAGTCAGACCCAATTGTTCTAGAGTTTTGTTTAAGTCCATTATTTCTTTATTAATTTTCTGTTTGGAAGATCTGTCTTGTGCCGTCAGTGGGGTGTTGAAATCTCCGGTGATTATGGAGTTGCTATTAATCCATTTGCTTAGCTCCAGTAAAGTTTGCTTTATGAATCTGCGTGCACCTAAGTTGGGTGCATATATATTTAAAATTGTTATCTCTTCTTGTTGAACTGTGCTCTTCACCATTATATAATGACCCTCTTTGTCTTTCACTACTTTTGTTGGTTTAAAAACTAAATCATCTGAAATTAGAACTGCCATGCCAGCCTTCTTTTGGCTTCCACTTGCTTGGAATACTGATCTCCACCCTTTTATTTTTAGTCTATATGCATCCTTGGAGGTTATATGTGTTTCCTGAAGACAGCATATACTTGGCCTGTATTTTCTTATCCATTCAGCCAGCCTATGTCTCCTGAGTGGAGAGTTTAAGCCATTCACATTTATTGAGAGTACTGATAGGTAAGGTAGATTATTGTTCATTCTGTTGGGTTGGATGTTGTTGCTTTGATTTCTTTCTTGAGCCATTGTATTATCTGGCCTTTAATCTTTGAGTTTTGGTTGTTTTTATCTTCATGAGTTTTTATTATGGAGTTCCATGCATAACACTGTTTTGAGTACTTCTTGTAGGGCTGGTCTTGTCTTGGTGAATTCTCTGAGACTTTGCTTGTCTGAGAATGTCTTTATTTCTCCTTCATATACGAAGCTTAGTTTTGCAGGGAATGAGATTCTAGGCTGGGCATTATTTTGTTTCAGAAGGGTGAGAACGGGGCCCCAGTCTCTCCTTGCTTGTAAAGTCTCAGTGGAGAAGTCTGGTGTCATTCGAATTGTCTTTCCCTTGTATGTTACTTGCTTCTTTCATCTTACAGCTCTTAGAAGGGCCTTTTTAGTTGATATTTTGGTCAGTCTGATGACTGCATGTCGTGATGTCTTCCTGTTTGTGTTGAATCTCCCAGGGGTCCTCTGAGCTTCTTGAACTTGTATATCGAGATTTTTAGCAAGGCCTGGGAAATTTTCCTCTATTATATCTTCAAATAGCTTATCCAACCCTTGAGTGTTATCTTCTTCCCCTTCTGGTAACCCTATGATCCTCACATTACGTTTCTTCACATAATCCAACAGCTCTTGTAGGCTTTGCTCTTTTCTCTTGTTTCTCTGTTCTATCTCTGTGACTGTTTTATTTAGTTGGAGGGTGTTATCTTCAATCTCTGAGATTCTTTCTTCTGCTTGATCTACCCTGTTCTTGAGACTTTCCACTGTATTTTGTAGTTCCCTGAATTGATTCTTCATTTCTAGGAGTTCGGTTAAATTTTTCTTCATTGTGTCTATTTCTTTAGTGAACTTTTGTTCTAGGTCCTGAAGGCTTTTTATGGTTTCTTTGTGTTGGTTATTGAGTTATTCTTGCAGGCTGGTGAGTCTTCTTATGATCCACATACAAAATTCCTCTTCTGTCATTTTGGTTGCCTGATTTTGGTTGGTGTCCGTTTCTAGGGGGCTGGTGCTCCTCTTTGGGGGTGTGATTTCCGTTTGGTTCTTCATATTTCCGGAGTTCCTTCACTCATTTCTTCCCATGTCGATCAGTTGTTGTTTCTTTTCTTTAGGTTTTTGTTTGGGTATTCACACGCCTTGTTTAGTTTCTGAGCCGGTAGGTGGTGTCTGTGGGTGAGATTCGACCACTCCCTGTATAACGAGTCAGTAGGTGCCGTGAAAAGGCTGTGCAGGATGCTATCCCTGTCAGTAGGTGGCGCTTGCTTGGAGGAACAGGCTACGCTGTTGTCCTGTCTACCTTTTAAACAGCCTGTAGCTGGGTTTTGTTTCAGTTGAGTCTCACAGTGTCTTTTCATGAGAGTATTTGTAGGAGTCTTATGTACTGATTGATATCTTTTTAAAATTTTTTTATTTCAGCATATTATGAGGGTACAAATGTTTAGGTTATTTATGTATGTTGCCTTTTCCCCCTTCTCCCCTGGAGTCAGAGCTTCAGGCGTGTCCATTCCCCAGATTGTGTGCATTGCACTCATTAAGTGTGTATATACCCATCCCCCCCACACATGCCCAATGCCTGATAAATGTTATTCCTATATGTGCACTTAGGTGTTGCTGATCGATATCTTGATATTCCATAATCATTTATTATTTATTTTTACTTGGTTGTTTACTGTTATTTTCCTCCTAATTAATTTGTAAGCCCCATGATATTTTTCAGTTTTCAGCACTTATAATTGGATATCTATTTCTCTTCTATCATTTGAAAACATGATGCCCAATATTTCTCCCACCAAGAATGCTCAATTTCCTCACTGTCCCCCCTCCATAAGACAAGATCTTTAGAATATTTTTCCATCCCTGCTCTTCTCCTAGCCTCCTCTGATTGCCTTCCAAATGCTTTTACTTTGTTCCTATCCTCAACCACCTGCTCCTAGGAATTGTTGAATACCTTTAGTGCTTTTAGTTCAGGACTAGTATTAGAATATCCCTGGCTTTAAATCTCTTCTATTTCTATGTTCCTTATTTTTACATATTCTCCATATGCTCAGACAATTTATCATTATTAATTTAAATTTAAATACATTTATCTTACAAAGTTCCTTGCTCATTAGTCTTTTCCTTTCTTCTTCATTAACCCTTATCTTGAGTACTCTGCCTCAGCCTCCTGACTAGCTGGGACTACAAGCATGTGTCACCATGCCTGGCTAATTTTTTCTATGTATTTTTAGTTGTTCAGCTAATTTCTTTCTATTTTTAGTAGAGATGGGGTCTTGCTCTTGCTCGAACTCCTGAGCTCACATGATCCTCCCGCCTCGGCCTCCCAGAATGCTAAGATTATAGGCATGAGTCACCGCTCCCAGCCTCTGTCTGAATTCTTAAAAGGTTTTTCCTTTATCTTGGAGTTAAGGAATTTCTAGAATGTACGTTGGCGTGTGTATGCATGCACGTGTGTATGTATTATATCTATACCAGCCCTTCCTAGACCTTAGGTCTTTTTTCAGCTCTGAAAAAAATTTTTTTATTATTTATTTAATTGTAATTTGTTCCTTGTGTTTCTTCCTTTATTTCTGGAACATCTGTTTGCATATTAGATCTCTTGGACTTATCTTTTAATTCTCTGTTTTTTCTTTTCTTTCTCATTTATTGAATCTTTTTTCCTTTGAAAGGTTTCTTCCACTTGATTTTCCAGGCCACTACTTGTCATCTTCTAGTCCTCTGCACCCTTCATAGCTTTCAATATAGGTGCTCACAGATGTCAGGGTTTGTTCCTCTAATTAAATGCCAACTTCTGTACTCACTATTTCCTGAAATTAAAGACATTTGACATTGAAAAAAAAAACAGGTTACCAAAAATTTTTAAGAGTCATTAACCTTTATATTGGAACAGCACAGTCTCAAACTTCATAAAATAAAACCTGGTAGAGGAACTATGAGAAGAAATGGATTACTCTACAGTCTTACTGAGAAACTTTTACACATCTCTCTCAGACACCACAAGATCGATTAGGCAGAAAATAAGAATAAAGACTAGAATGACACAATTAGCAAACAGGACATATGTACAACCATACAACCAATGAAAAGAAATGCACATTCTTTTCAACATAGGATATTTCTCAAAGTTTACCACACAATAGACCACAAAGGGAGTTGTCCACAAATTGTTCCCCATGCACAAATACATACATACATACATACCTTGTTCACTGACCACATGGACTTGAAAAAGAATCAACAATATAAAAATTTGTTAAATGTTCTATACATAGCTTTAAATTTTAAAATATAGATTTAAGTGACTTTGTAGTTAAGCATAACATATAAAAATTAAACTCAAAATTTGGAACTAAGATAATGAAAGCAATACATTTTTATGCACACAAAGTAGTGTTCAGTGAGAAATTTATATTCTTAAATGTCTGGATTAAAGAAAGATTGAGAATAAATGAGCAAAGAAACTGGTAAAAAGAACAAGATAATAAACCTGAATAAAGTAGAGTGAAGGAATTTCAGAAATGAATATTGAAGAAAGATAAAATAAACAAAAAATCAATTTGAGTTTATTAATAAAATTCAAAGCTAGTTCTTTAAGAAGTCTAATAATATAGAAAAATCTTTGGCATGATTTATCAAAAAGAAGAGAGCAACAGGGGCAAAAAAGGGGTACAGTAAGTTTAAAAATACATTTAACACAATACAATCTATGGTAGAATGCATAATTGTTCACAATTCTTCCTAGTCACAACTAGAAAAAAATATATATAATAAATGGAAAAAAATGTAATTCTGAGAAAGGAATGAGGTCCACTGATTTATATGAAGAGATAAATGAGGTCCTTAAATTTGGGAAAATTAAAATGGCAGTAAATTGAACTGGAGAAAATCAGTCTTTAAAGAGTGATGTGCTGTTTCACACGGGAACATGAAAAAGATTTCACCGGTTTGTGGTCTCTATTGTCCTATATGTATTTGTTATCTCCTCTCCTTCTTCTTTTCTGTCTCTCTCCTTTCCCCCACCACACTCGTTTTTCTTTCTTTCTTTCAGTTCCAAAATACTTAGCATCTTTGGTGATTTTATATCTAACAGTACATTTCACTTAAGCTTAGATTAGTGCTATACTGTTAATATCCACCAGATGTCACTGTAACATAATATTTGGTTTGGAACCCTTCTTGCTTTTTCATTCTTAATTTTCTTATTTGTGGTGAGCTACAACTTGGACTTCTCAGAGCAGGTGCCGCTGGCTGGAAGCTGCTAGTTGCTCTGAGGGAAACTGACAAGGCTGGTGTTCGGAGTTCTGTAAAAAGCTCAGGGCTGGACTAATGAAGCTACTGATGGGCAATGTTGACCAGAACTGGACCACATTGGAAGGGATGCTTTTCTCCTCTTCTTTTATCTGTCACCCTGCTTTGTGCCCCTAGTAACAGAACATATAGGAACTCATTGGTCAAGAGAGTCTGGGAAAGATAGTTTGTAGAGTTTCAACACACAGAAGAGTAGAAAAGTGAAGGCTTAGAGCTGAGAGGTATTAATAATAAGTAAATAAGTAGCACGAATATATCAGGAAACAATATCATATAAGTAGAATGGGATGGTGGCTGGAGTCCTCGTATTATTTAGAAGGAGAGTAAAAACAAATAATTATCTTTAAACTTAAATATGCATATTATAATCTCCAAGGTACCTACGATAAAGATACAAATAGACTGTATAACTTTCAAAGCAGGAAAAGGAAAAAAATGGAATGAGGGAGAAAAGTCCATCAATCTAAGAGAAGGCAAGAAAGGGGAAAAAAGGATTATTATAAAGCGATGTAAACAAAATGAACAAAATAAGATATTAGGAATAAATTCAAATATATCAATAATCATAATTTAATTGGATGGAACTTTTCAGTTAAAATATATAGATTTATCAAAACAGCATAGTACTGTCATAAAAAGACACATAAACCAATGGATTGGGATAGAGAGACCAGAATTAAATCCACACATTTATGGTTAATTGATTTTTAACAAAGATGCCCAGAACACATAACAGGTGAAAGGACAATCTCATCAATAAATGATGGTGGTAAAATTGGATATCCCCATGCACTAGATTTCCACATGAAATTAGACCTTACCTGACACCATATACAAAAGCAACTCAGAATAGATTAAAGACTTAAATGTTACGCCTGAAACTGTAAAAGTGCTAGTAGAGAACATAGGGAAAAGCTTCAAGCATTAGTTGGGCACTGATATTTGGATATCACCCCAAAAGCACAGGCAACAAAATAAAAAAATAGACAAATAGGAATACATCAAACTAAAAAGCTTCTGCACAACAAAGGAAATAACAGAGTGAAAAGGCAACCTATGGAATGAAAGAAAATATTTTCAAAGCATATATCTGATAAGGGATTAATTTCCAAAATATATAAGGAAACTCTAAAACTCAATAGCAAGAAAACATATAATATGATTAAAAAGTGGGTAAAGTACCTGAAAAGATATTTTTCAAAAGAAGACATACAGATGGCCAATAGGTATATGAAAAGCTGGACAACATCACTAATCACTAGGGAATTTCAAATCGAAACCGTAATGAGATATTACCTCACACCTGTTAGAATGGCTGTTATCAAAGAGACAAAAAACAAGTATTGGAGAGGACATGGAGAAAAGAGAACCCTTGAACACTGTTGATGGGAATGTAAATTAGTACAGCCATTATGGAAAACAGTATGGAGGTTCCTCAAAAAATTAAAACTAGAACTAGTATATGATTCAGCAATCCCACCACTGGATATACACCTCCCAACATAGGAAATGAAATCAGTATGTTGAGGAGATTGCAGCATTATACACAATAGCCAATATATGGAATCAACTTGTGCTCATTGATGGCTAAATGGATAAAGAAAATGTGGTATATATACACAAGGGAATACTATTCAGCTTTTAAAAAAGAAGGAACTCGTATCATTTTTGACAACATGGATGAGCCTGGAGCACACTTGTTAAGTGAAATAAGCCACAGAGAGAAAGACAAATATCATATGATCCCACTTCTGTATGGAATCTAAAAAAGTTGAGCTCACAGAAGCAGAGAGTAGAATAGTGGATACCAGGGGCCAGGGGTGGGGCTGGAATTGGGGAGATGCTTGTCAAAGTATACAGAATTTCAGTTAGGAGGAACAAGTTCAAGTGTTTTACTGTACAACATGGTGGTGATAGTTAATAACAATATATCGTATACCTGATAATTACTAAGATAGTAGATTTTAAGTATTTTTACCACAAAACATGATAAATATATGAGGTAATGCATATGTTGAATTAGCTTGATTTACTCATTCCACAATGTATATACACATCTATGAAAACATCACATTGTATGACAGAAATATATATATAATTTTTGTCAATTGAAAAAAAGCACATGTAAAGAAAAGATTGATTAGATCTAAAAAGTATCTACATATGCTTTGATAGTATATGCATCTTAAACATTGAGTTCCAGAAAGGCTAAAAGTTAAAAAAAAAGATGTGGGGAGGAAGTGAAAAGCAACTACTAACAAAGAGAATGCTGATGTAGCTATAGTAGCATCAGACAAATTGAACTTTCAGAAAGAAACATTACTGCAGTTGGGAAGATTTTTGATTAAGGGTTTAATGTACCAAAAATATGTAATTACAAATGTGTATGCCCCATCACGATAGTTTCAAATTATATGAAGTAAAAACCAATGGAATTACCAGGGAAAATAGACAAATCTACAACCCCAGTTAAAGATTTTAATATACTTCTCTCAGTATTTGTTAGATATCAAGTGGGTACAAATATGATTAAGGAAACAGAAGATTTAAAAGAACAAAATTGACAAGCTTAATTTAATGAACATATGCAAAACATTGCTGCTAATTATATGAGAATGCACATTCTTTTCAAGGATGTGTGGAAATTTTAACAAAAATGTACAGACTGTCGGTTTATAAAGCAAGTTTCCACAAATTTCAAAAAGCTGATATCATGGAGATCACAATTTTCTGACCACAGTGTAATTGAATTAGAAGTTAATAATAGAAAAGATAACTAGTGTATTTTTAGTAAGTTAAAGACGTTCTAAACTAACTTTTTGGTGAAAGAAGGGATTATAAGAAATTAGAAAATAGTTAACGCTGGAAAATAAAAGTATTATATCAGAAAACTTGTAGGATGCAAAAGGCATTATAAAGTTGAATCCGTAGTCAAAAATTATCCCACACATAAACACTCAGTGGCTTTTATTGACAAATTCTACAAACATACCAGGAACAGAAAATTCCAATCTTACAACCATTTACAGAATATATTAATAAAAAGGAAACATTCCCCATCTCATCTGGTGAGGTTGGCATAACTTTGAAAGCCAAATTGGATAATGATAATATAAAAAGGAATATTAGACTAACCTCATGCATGACATCAATGCAAAAATCCTTAGCAAATTGAATTCACCAAATATAGCAGAAATAATACAATTTGACCAAGTTGAAGGAATGTAAGATTGGTTTAACATCTAATTGGTTATTAGTTTAAGTCACTATAGTAGTAAAGGATAAAAATTATATAGTCAATATAATTTAATTAATTTGTAATACAGGCTCTAAAATTATTATTAGATAGTAACTTCCTTAACTTATAAAGGTATCTATAAGAAGGAAAATATTAACAATAAATTACAAGATGTATTTATTTCAGGTACTTTAGGAAATATTTCTGTCTAAAATTAAGAACCATAAAAAGATTCCTGCCACTACCACTTCTATTTAACATTACATTAAAGGTGTTAGCCAGTGCAGTAAGACTTGGATGGATTCATGGATTATATGATTATTTATATAGAAACCCTAAAGAATCTAAAGATTATAATAGGGCTTAGCATGGCTCCCAGATATAAGATCCACATAATACCTTGTATGCATGTACAGAACTACATACATGTATAGAATAATATTTATATATTGGCATCAAACATAAAATTAAAAAATAAAAATCATTTTGTGTAACAGAATAACATGCCTAGGAATAAATTTAACAAATTAATTGTAAGATCTTTTTGTAGAAAATTATAAAAACTTATAAAAAGAAATTAAAGCAAAACATAAATAAGAAGCAGAGCCATCCCATGTTTATGAATAGGAAGACTCAAAAGTCATTTTTTGTCTAAATTAGTATACTGTATACTTTCAATCTCATTCCAGGTGCTTTTGGGGGGGGGCTATATGCAAGATATAAATACAGTTTGAATTGTGTGATCTATTTCATCATAAAAGCTAATATTGCAAATAAGAGAAATATGGGATTATATTATAACATTTCCTATTTAGTGTGGAACGCGAGCCTAAGAACATCTTTAATTCCTAGCTGAATTATAATTCCAACCGCCATTGTGGTTCTCAGAAGTTGGGTATGCATAGCACACAACTATGTGTAGACAGAGATAAAAGATTCCTCCAAATTTCGTGGATTAAAGTTCCACACCAGAAAAACATTTGGCATAGGCAAAAGTATCTGATACTCTTTTGCTTTACTTCTTTTGTTTTTCTGAAATGATTTAAATAAATAACTTCATGATATTTTGCCCCTGAAAATACCATTATACATCTCTAAACACAAGAACATTTTCCTACATAACCACAATACCATCATAAAATATAACAAAATTAACATTAATTTGCTAATATTAATAACTATGAATGATTATAATACCCAGTCTATATTTGAATTAACCCAGTTATCCACTATGCATTGTGTTCCCCCTTCATTTTTCTTAACTCTTTAGACCACAGAACCTTATGTTGCTCTCATTTCCTCCCTCCAGGGATATCATGAAGGGTCTTTCCTGACCAACAAAGCTGACTTGCTGCATAATTGTTTAACTTCCCTTCACCTCAGTCTGCAATTTCCAACTGGTCTTACCTTGGAGTAAGGGAGAAAATAATCACTAGTTTATAAAATTCCCAAAGAGAGAGAGTCTTATATTAATATATTTTTGCTTTCGTTTATGGTCTATATAAGATATTCAGAAAATGTTAGCTAATTCAAATTATTTACACTAATGTGAGCTGTACAATTGTTGGTTGTAGATCAGGTGGTTATAAACTGGTCATTTCTTGTATTTCTTTGTATTCTCTATAGTACATTGTTCAAATACTTGTTAATTAGTGCCGCCTAACTAAAAATTCCTGTTTTCAAAGTATTTAATACATTTAGTCAAGTGTGAAGATATTTTAGAAAAATCATCATGGATTTTCAAGTCCATATTTTGTATTCATTTTCTCATTTCTCCCATTTCCCTATCATCTCTTCCTATTGGTATGTAACTTCTTCACTGCATGAAATGATACATAACTTTTAGTGTCTTCTACCCTTAATGCATATGCTATTTAGAGATCTAGAGAGCAGTTGGAAATGGAATAGCTTATATCAAGTATAAACATTGATATGATCTTTAGCTTAATTAAAACCACAGGAACCAGTCTGGGGAAAAAAGCCAATTTCTAAGCAGGTATTTGGAAAATCTATCCTGAGATATCTGGTTGATTAGACACCCTGGAGATAGCATACTTCTTTCTGTAACTATCTTTTAGAAGTTAATGCTTTTATGTTAGTCATATATATACTATTATCTCTTCCTGCAGGTTGTCTATGACTTTTAATATTTTAAGGAAAAGAATAATTCAACTAAATAAATAATCAGCACTAAAAATTGTTTTAAATTATACATGAAGAATTTTATTTGTATAATATATTTCCAGCATTTGGGCAATCTTAGTATAAATTTTATTTCCTTTGTATCTTTGTCTTCCTAAATTGGAGAAATAACTTATTTTATCCAGTATTTTCAATTAGCTCAACTACTGAATTCTATAGACATCAGACTTATGGTACATATATCTGGACATTTATTCAACAAATGCTGATTAAGCACACACTAGGTGTAAAATAGTCTCAGAGGTACAGGGAGGGTGTAGAGGAATGGACAAGACAAAGCCATTATTCTCTGTATGTTCCTCCATATATTTTATATATAACCTTCATATATTTCTTTGTATCCATTTTTTTTTCTTCTATGTATCCTTTTAACTCTTTCTTATTCTATTTATATCCTTTATAGGTCTAAACCTTTCCATCTATACTCGTGAATATTTGTGTAGTTTGTTTTCCTATTCCTATCATGAAGTTTTTCTATCATTAGCAGCATTAATATACATTTTGTGCTCTTTTTAAAAAGTTTTAATTGACACATAATAATTGTACAAATTTATGGGTACAATGTGATATTTTGATACATGTATGATGATCAAATCAGGTAATTAGCATATCCATCACCTTAAGCATTTATCACTTCTTTGTAGTGACAACATTCAAAACCTTCTTCTCTAGCTATTTTGAAATATTCAATACATTATTGTTAATTATAGTCAATCTACTGTGCAATAACACATGCACACTTATTCTTCCTATCTAATTGTAACTTTGTACCTATTCACCAGTCTCTCTCCATTCTCCCCTCCTAACTCTCCTCTCTAATCTCTAGTAACCACTGGTCTATTCTCTATTTCTATGAGATCACCTTTTTAGATTCCACATATAAGTAAGATTATGTGGTATTTGTCTTTCTGTGTTCTAAAAAAATCTGGTTTATTTTAGGTAACACAATCTCTTCTAGGTTCATCCATGTTGCCAGGAATGACAGGATTTCATTCTTTTTTAAATGGATCAATAGTATTCCATTTTGTATATATAGCACATTTTCTTTATCCATTCATCCATTGGACACTTAGATTGATATCATATCTTGGTTATTGTGAATAGTGCTGTAGTAAACATGGGAGTGCAGATATCTCTACAACACGCTGATTTCATTTCCTTTGGATGGATATGTGTGTACACACACACACACACACACACACACACACACACACATATATATATATATCCAATAGTGAGATTGCTGGATCATATGATAGTTCTATTTTTTAATTTTTTGAGGACTCTCCATACTGTTTTTTATAATGGCTGTACTGATTTACATTCCCACCAAGAATATGCTAGGATTCTCTTTTCTACACATCCTTATCAACCTTTGTTATCTTTTGTCTTTTTGATAATAGCCATTCTAACTGGAGTAGGATAATATCTCATTGTGGTTTTTATTTGTGTTTCCCTAATGATTAGTGATGTTGAGCATATACATGTTGGCCATTTGTATGTCTTCTTCTGAGAAATGTCTACTAAGGTCTTTTGCCCATTTTTAAATCAGATTTTTTTTTTTTTTG
>VSMD01075444.1:0-21373 GCA_008750895.1 Mirza zaza | reverse complement strand
ATACCTATGTCCAGCATGGTAGCACATCTCCTAACCTGAGGGTACTGGGTGACCCTTTGAGAAGCACAGACGAATGTAAAGCATCCAACACAAGGATTCGCATATAAAAGACCCTCAATAAAGTAGAGCTATTATGATTATTATTATCGATGCTGTTGTTATCTCAAGCAAAGGATCACGGGACTTTGAAAAACTACAGAATCTTCTAAGCCAAGCAAATGTAATGAGACATAAAAGTTTCAAGGAGCTATACTGTAGATGGCCAGCAGAACAGAGAAGACATGCATAGGGCATGTGTGATGAATGAAGTTATAGGAAATAGTTTCCTTGGAATTCAGGCAGCTTTACAAAAGAAAGGCTCCCACATTCCCAAGCCTTCACACAATCCCTCCAACTAAGTCTCTAGTCTCTTGCAGCTGTGATGAATATAGGTTTATGAGGACTATCAACATGGTTCACTTGTTTTTCCAGACTCACCTCTTTCTCAGTCAGTTCAGCTTGTAAAGCATTGACCTTCTCTTTCAGGTCTTTGTTCTCTTTTCGGAAGGATTCTATCTCTTCTAGTCTTTCCCGATCATCTCTCTCTCGTTGTTCTTTTAAGCGCTCAATTATTCTCTCCTGCAAGGCAACATTCAAAAAAGAAGAGGTGAGAACTCATCAGTGTGCATGCCAAAGCATACTACAAAAGAAAATAAAAGGCAACACATCTAAGAAATGCTCTACAGGAATCAACACATACAAGAAACTCAAAACTGGGTTTGCGCAGAGAGGCTATGTATAACAACATTGGGGAAAGACAGTGGAGACAGCTTTTGACTTGTTAATAAAAGTTAGCATCACAGGGTTGCAAGGGATCTTAATGCTTAAGCTCTGAGGCTGTGCTTGGCTCATGGTGGTATCTAGCAAACTCCTAGAGCAGGTCTAGAAGAGGAAGGTTCAGGTACCAAGACTCTAGACTTGCCAAAGTCTCGCACAGGCAAGGGGAAGAAGCAGAACAGACATCTCGGCTCAGGTCCCTTTGCTCAGCCTCCCCAGCTGGCATCAAAGAAACCTTCTCTGGTTTCTGAAGACGGTTTCTTTGGTTTCTCCAGTTAGACAAGGCACTGAAGGAGAGCAGGACCTAGGCCCTCCCAGACTTAGATCTGGACTCCTAGTGAGAACATGAGACAAAATACACAGCCTATTGTATATATGATTTCCCAATGTGTCTGGAGATGTTTATTTCTGTGATTTTTTTTTTCAATGGTTTCGTTACAGTTAGTAGAGACACCAAAACACTGGTTGAGTCTGAACAAAGTTCAAAGAGCAGCTTCCCTTCACTGAGGTGCTATGAAGTGCCCTCCTCATCAGTCCTCACCACACCTGCAAGAGCAAAACCAGTGCCACTGGTGACAGGGCAGAGGTGAGGAAACCCAGAGCTCAGAGAGGAAAGGTGGCCCAGCTCGGGAACAGCAGGCCCACCCTGGCATCCAGGGCTCTCATTCTCAGCCAACCCACGAGACCACAATGCCACAGACACAAGTCTGGAGCTATCAAAGAGATGTGAAGGTCTGCCTTTCACTTTCATACTGAAATGAAACACTACCCTATGTTTTCCAAAAACAGGGAACCTGACTGATATCAAAGTAAAAGCTTTCAGAAAAGAAAAGAAAAGAAAAGAAAAGAAAGAGAAAGAGAAAGAGAAAGAAAGAGAGAGAGAGAGAGAGGGAGAGGGAGGGAGGGGGGAGAGGAAGGAAGGAAGGAAGGAAGGAAGGAAGGAAGGAAGGAAGGAAGGAAGGAAGGAAGGAAGGAAGGAAGGAAGGAAGGAAGGAAGGAAATTCCATCTGAGTAAAGCTTGAGTTAGATCTCTGATATTAGTTTCACATTATCCAACACATATCTGAACTTCCTTTTGGATGATCATGTTAAAAAATATTGGTGTAACAACTGTACCTAAGGATCCTGATATTATTTTTTATATTTTTATAAGTATGTAGCACAAGACAATGCCTGATACAGAGGACAGCTGTAAACAGTATTTAATACAGAGGGAAGACACTTAGCCTGTGATTTAAGATCCCCGAGGATCTGTTCTATCCCAGTGAAAATAACTTATGTATCTAATGCTTTCAAGGGGAAAAAAGTACCATTACTGTTTTGCAATTATTTAAAAACACTTTAAGTGAAGTATATTATTACAACAGCAGGGGTAGAAATAGAACAAATGAGTCTATTAATTGCCTGCATTTGTTTCTTCTTGATTCCAGTTACAGTCATACTTTCCTCAACCCGTGACACTGACGCGTGGATGATTGCCTGATCTGCAAAAGGAGGAGATGGCCACGTGCATGGTAAGTCTCTCCAGGGTGCTGCCCTTGGCATACACTACCACTGATCACCCAGCCACCAGGCCCTCTCCATCCCATCACTTCTACTACAGGACTGTTGGAGTGGCATTTCTAAGGCTCCAAACTGACCATGTCACCTCACTATTTGGAAACCTTCCCAGGAATCCCTCTGGCCAGATCAGGTGGCACTTACTCCCACTCAGCACCCTTCACACAGTTTCACTGCGTGTCCGTCCTCCCAGCCCTGCTTCCCAAGGGTAGCACTAAAATCCTATGACTCTTTTTAAGCCAGTGCCAGGCAAAGGTCTGGCCTAGTACAGGCAATTAAAAAGCCTGAAGGAAGGAAGGAGAACTCAAATGAGGGATCATCTTGGCTTCAAAGGAAGGGTAATAAAATTAAGCAGGCGTGTTAACAGCCAGAAGGTGTCAGAATCAATTGGAAAGTAAGTTGATTTGTTCTAAGCACTTGTACTATTGACTGGGCATTGATGACAAAAATAATCAGCAAGCACTATAATGTTTTTAAGTGTTATTGATGATTCAATACTACAAAATATTTTTCCGTCAATCACAAAACTAATTTAACTGTCAGCTACACAGGGCCAGATGTCAAAAACATGTGTTAAAAGGCCCTAATATGCCATGATCTACTTGATTAACAACTAACTTGCTGAAATTCCAACAATGTGTTCTTGTTTTAGTCTTATTTGCATTGGCGGCGTTCCTTGTGCACGCATCTGGCTCTGCACAGGTCTAATCTATTTGTGCTTTATCACCGGTGGGAACTGAATTGCAGTGGCCTCCAGCTCTGCTATCTGGCTTTCTTAGCTGCTTATCTGCTGTGTGGCTACAGCCAGGCTTGGCAAGACCTGCTTTATAAATACAGTGGGTTCCTTCTCTTGACTTCTGTGTGTCAATCCTAGAACGAAGTCATACTCAATCTTAACTCACTGAGCAGCATTATTTTTTTGCACACTCTTAATAGTTGAATAAGTTCCTGGGAATTAAAAGGAATAACACACTCCCTGAGATGCCATAATCCAAGGGAGGTCGTGAATAGTACCTGATAGAGTCTATTCGTTGCCCGAAAGACAGCACATAATTAAATGTACGTATAAATCCATGATTTTTTATTAATCATTTTAGTTTTTCACACCATGCCTTGTTCCAAAAGTTCTATGCAATTAAATGTGGATAAAAATGGAACTTGTGAGGGAAAGGACATGTAAAGGAGATAGTGATATTGGCAAAAGCACAAAGATCAGAAGGTTTCCATTTGGGTCCTATTCTATCACCTGTGACTAAGTGGCCTCGGGGTAGTCCAGAGGAGGCAACAGAGTCTCAACCATGGGCCAACGCAGGGTGGAAGTAGCTTCTGAGACAGCTGAGTTGAGAAGTTAGCACATGTCACAGTTGATTAATGATGTCTGTCCAGGCCCAGAAACAGGGAATGATGCTGCACATACCTGAAGTGTTCGCTTCTGGGCAAGGCATTTCAACTTATTAAGCCCATTTCCCATATTTAAAATGGAAGAGCATGGATTTGGTGTTTTTCAAAGTGTAATCTTCTGAACCCTGACATCAGAATCTGTGAGCAGGCTTCAAAATCACAGGTTCCTGGGCTCCACAGGAGAGCAACTGAATCAGAATCTCAAGGAAATGGGAACCTGGAAACTGTATTTTAAGAAGCTTTATAGGTGAAAAGATTATTTGGATACATCCAAAGGTTTGATACTCACTGGAATCAATACTTAAAATGAATCTTGTATTCTTTGTCCTGTGCTAGAGACCCTTGCCAATTCCTATTCACTGGTTTTATCTGTGCTTTTCAAATAAACTAGCATTCTGATTCTGGCACCTTTTAAAAATTCCTTCCAAATAAATTGCTCTATGTTCACTTTTATTCTTCATTGCTATAAAAGGCTAAAATTCAGATGCAAATAGGGTTTGGAAAGGAATAGCTCATAGGCCAAAGCTGGTACACAGAGCTCTTTTGTTTGACTTGAGCATCATAACTTTTTTAAAATCTGAACTTGAATGTTTTGAGATAGGTCAGGGACTCTCTAGCTTGCCATAGTCACCAGTCATCCCTGCTGCACTCCACCAAACCCACTTCCCTCTTTCTCTTCCCTACCTGCCCCTTCTAGTCATCTAGGTTCTCAACTCTTCATCTATGGTCCGGTTTCAGATGTCACGTGCCTGAGACTGCAGATCAGCAAACTGAATAATTCATTGCCAAGGCAGATCCAGAAGAGAATAAAACTTAAGAGGTGAGCTAGTTCAATTGTGCATTTTGAAGATGAGTCCCTGGGAGGAGAAGAGGCTTGCCGTGGTGATGCAGCCATCAGGTAGCAAAGGCAGTCTGTGGTGGCCGCCCCCCCCACGGACCTCAGCTTTCCACCCCGATACCCCCTCACCCTCAAAGGAAGTGTTTAAATAAAGGGAATTTGTTTCGGTTTGGGAATTGCTTTAGGATTTAAGCTAGAGTAAATCAAATCTTAATAGGGCCCAGAAAAAAATGATAAAATCCTGCCAAGAATTCATGACATGGAAAATTATATGTTTACTTCCGTGAATTTTAAGAAAGAAATCAAGAGGTAGAAATGGGCTGACATCACATCACTCAAAAATGCAAAGGGACACATAATCATTAATAGATTTTGAACCAGCATCCCCCTATTCCAATTTTACAAACAAAATTACTATAGAGAGCTCTGGAAACAAATTCTTAAAAGTTGAAAAGAGAAGAGTATCTTTCCCTAACAAGTTATCTTACTAAATATTTTTTGAAGCCTTCAAATAAAATCTTATCATTCTTAGAATTTAATCCTAAATTTATAATCTAACAATTTTAATAGGACCATGAAGATTTTTCGGCCATAGAATTATGGCTCTTTTCCGTAGCTTCTATATTTTTATCATACAGCATTGGTGCCCAGATTAGAGTGTACATCACACCTACCTGGGGGCTTGCTAAGGTGCGGTTCCCAGGCCCTACTCAAGGCTCTGACTCAGTAGGCATAGATGGGCTCTAACCATGTAGAGTTTCAACAGGCACGTCCTGGTAATTCTAAAGTAGCAACGGAGTAGCCTTCTTTAGGATACACTTAGAGAAACAGTGTAGGCTTAGGGAAACAGTGGGACATTTAATCTCATTCCCATTCAACAAATGGGAAATTTGAGGCCCTGGATGGGGGGAGAATTATTTGACAAGGGCACCCAGTTAGTTAGTGGGATTGATCCCTAAATCTCTTTCCACTTTGTCTCACTATCCCAGAGTTACAGACTATAACAGCAGGGAATAAAGGGGTTGGTACTACAGTGTGGCATCCAACACAGAACCCCAAACACCTGTGCATTTGTGGGCAAGTCTTACAAAGTGCTGCAGAATCACAAATGATGAGAATAAAGAAAAGGAATGTGACAGATCCACTGCCCTATTTTTTATAACATTTCTTTTGTTTCAAGCTGAATGTGAAAAATCATGTTAGTAACATGGTCCTAAAAATGGCACTGACATGTTACATGGCCAACCAACAAATAGGCTGTCCCTCCTCAGAATATCTAAAGAACTTTACCTGCACTGCTCCTGGGTACTGGCTCTTTGACACTTAAGAAGTGCTGGAGGTAAGGATAACACATGCAAATTCAACTGCAGGTGTGATACCTACACTAGGTACCCAGAGAATGAATGAATAAATTTAGCCAGAATGAAATGGACTAGAAATCATTTTAAAAGTCAGTAAACATCAGAATGAACTATTTGCCTAATGAAATTCACTAATTCATTCATTCTTTTATTCAAAGTAATCCTTTTAAATGTAAGTCAGAAGGAAACCCTCAGGATGGCATCCCATCCCCTTCAGAATAAAAGCCAATTTTTAAAAATCTTTTGTCACAAGGAGACCTAACACCCCTACTCTTCCCATACCCTCGCACTTGCTGCACCTGCTCACTCTATGCCTAGCACGTTCTCCCTCCTAGAGGCTCATGGCTCACCCCTCACCTTCTTCACGTCTTTCCCCAAATGTCGCCTTCTTAGTGAGCCCCTACTTGGCCACTCCACCCCAGTATTCTCTGTACCCCTCTCTGCTTTCTTTTAGAAAAGCAGAAATTTTACCCTCTGAAATCCTATATATTCTATTCATTTATTATCCCTTTGCTCACTCCCATTAGAATCTAAATTCTGTGAAAGCCAGGATTTTCACCCATTCTCTTCTCTGCTGCAGCCCAAAGCCCAAAACAGTGGCTGTCACGTGGTGGGGGCTCACTCAGCCAATATCCACTGAGCACACACTATGTGGGCATTATGCTAGACACTGGGAACAGCAAGCTAACGACACACATGGGGTATGCTGCTTGGGTTTGGAGTCCAGCAGAGAAGACTAATTAACTACAGAAAACTAGATGAACGAACAGTTAAGACTGTGACAAGAACACTGGAAAATCCATGGTGTTCATGAGAGCATAACAGGGACACCTAGAAAGTACCCCTAAAGAAATGATTCAGAGAACAATAATAATAATAGTGATAACTTCCTATAGCTTGTAAACACATTCCATATTTTAATGCATTTTCTCTTCAACATAATCCACTGAGGTAGGCATTATTATTATCCCCTTTTGTAAATGAAAAAACTGAGGAACTGAGAAGTTAAGTAACTTGTCCAAAGGAGTAAGTGTCAGACCTAGGATCTGAACCCAGGAAGTCTGGCTCCAAAGTCCACATTCTTGACTACTGCACAATACAACTTCCTACCACGCTGACCTCTCAGAAGAGGAAAAATTGTATCTGCAGAGTAAAGAACATTCTCAACTGGGTAACAGCACATGCAAAGAATCTGGGGCAGAAGGGAACATGGTGTGCTTGAAAATCTAGAAGGCCAGCATAGCTAGAGTACAGAAAATAGCGGGAGAGGGATGGGAGATGGATAAGGCTGGAAATGAAGGAGAGAGGGAAGGTAAGAGGGAGAGAGAGGGAGCAGGTGGGCAGGCGGACAGAGGGAGGTTGATCAGATGAAAGCCAGATCGGATGGAGAAATAGAACCTACGGGCCAGGTGGACAACTTCAGTTTGTATCATCCCAAGAGCAACGACAAGCTGGTGAAAGTTTTCAAGGAGGCTCAGGGTGATGTGGCCAATTTGCATTTCAAAAAGATGCCCCTGTCTGCAGTATGCCAGGGGTAGTATGGGAGTATGAGGCCCAATTGGGACTACAGGTAGTATAGCAAAGGGAGAAAAGAAGGCACATTTTAATGCATTTGGATCAACCCCTCCCAACCTTGTTTCCCTAAGTCCTGGTGCCCCCATTTTTGAGTTCAAGCTCACCTTCTCTGATAGAGCCTCCTCTAACGTCGCCAGTGCAGTGTCTGTATTACTGGAATCCGTCTGCAAGGACTTCACTCTGTCTTTCAGATTGGTCAGTTGCTTGTCTTTATCCCTAAGTTGTTCTTGCAAATTTTCAATCTGAAAATAAAGATCACCATTTTAAATGCATATTTCATTACACATCCTGGGCCCAAATTCTTAAAGTAGATCTGTTTAAAAAAAAAAAAAAAGACTTGAGATTATGGAAACTTCCAGCTTTACGAGATTACACTTTGACTTAGTCTTAGACTCCAGGCCATTTTGAGGAGACACTCATTCTTCTATTTAATTTTGTGTATAAATGGTGATATAGACGAGCAGAGTATCTCCCTCTGTACAAATGCAAGCCCTTCTGACACAGGTCAGCACTGTTATTTCTATGTATTTCTACCCTTTTACCAGCCTTTTAAGTCTCAAGTCCATAGACCTAAGCTTGTACGGTGAACCAGAGAAATGTTACACAGCATTAATATTAATATATTGATTGAACAGACATTTATTGGGTGCCCATTCTGTACCAAACACCATATCAGTATACGGCGGAACACATGTAGTCATCCACTCAATCTTTTACTCAGTATTAAACTTTGTGATATGCCCAATGTTGTCAAGTGGCTGTTTCAAAGTAACCACATGAAAAGCCAAGTAGGTTATCACCAGCAGACTGTTAATGGGAAGAACTCACGATATAAGTCAAATATAACAAGTACTAAACACTCCATTTGGCAACTAAGTCATGTGCTGGCAACCAACCAGCCACTTTTATCCACTATCTGCAGCCTGAAATAAACACGCCAAGTAGCCGATTATAACGCCTCCCCAGAAACAGCAGCGATGACCTTCTCCTGGGCACCGCGGACACTGTCATTCATGTTTTTATTCTCTGCTTTCAAACCATGTATTTCTTATCTAAGGATTGAAAAAAGCCCCACTACATAAACAATTTATTCGTATTAAGGGTTTTAAAATGACAAGGAAAAAAAAGCAGTACAACTCTAAGATAAGTCCATTCAAAATATTTGTATTCTACACCCAGCTCTCTCAAGGAATCATTCTAAATGCATGTTTCACAATGTATGACTCAAACAATTTTTTTGATTACTTGATTTCTTTAGCATGAATCTAGAATGGCAATACAAATAATGATCATCATAGCAGTAATAATCAAGAGGAGGAGACAGTGACAATAACAACAGAAGTGGCAGAACTATCACCATCAAAAATAGTTCTGCAACCTCTGTGGAAAGCAATATGGAGATACCTTAAAGCGATACAAGTGAATCTACCATTTGACCCAGCAATCCCATTACTGGGCATCTACCCAAAAGGTCCAATGACACTCTACAAAAAGGACACCTGCACTCGAATGTTTATAGCAGCACAATTTATAATTGCAAGGCTGTGGAAACAGCCCAAGTGCCCATCAATCCAAGAATGGATTAATAAAATGTGGTATATGTACACCATGGAGTACTATTCAGCTCTAAGAAACAACGGTGATATAGCACATCTTATATTTTCCTGGTTAGAGCTGGAACCCATACTACTAAGTGAAGTATCCCAAGAATGGAAAAACAAGCACCACATATACTCACCAGCAAACTGGTATTAACTGAGCAGCACCTAAGTGGACACATAGGTACTACAGTAATAGGGTATTGGGCAGGGGGGAGGGGGCGCGTATATACATACATAATGAGTGAGATGTGCACCATCTGGGGGATGGTCATGCTGGAAACTCAGACTTGTGGGGGGAGGGGGGAAAGGGCATTTATTGAAACCTTAAAATCTGTACCCCCATAATATGCTGAAATTAAAAAAAAAAAGTTCTGAATGCAAAGACAATGACACTGCTGACCCTCAATCTGGAGAACATGGTCTTGGCTAATTTTTGCAATAATTACAATGGATGTGGACTAACAGACTAACTTCTTTCTTCCTTTTTTTTCCCTTCTTCTTCTGCTTTGAGATAGACATGCTAGACACTCGGGTTATAGGTCAAATTGTTTCCTCCATTAAAATGCAATGTTTTCCCATCCGGCTGCCACTATGAGGAGTCACTGTCCCTCCATGGAAAACACAGCGACTCACAAGGTCTGAGCATCTCCAGTCAAAGCAAAGGCTTCTTCCATTCCAGACAAGTGTTCATGTGGTCACACAATACCATAAGCAAAAATATGTGCAAGCAAGAATGTGGATGGTTGTGCGTCAGAATGACAGTAGTTATATGGAAGAAGCCAACAGCTGAGAGGACTGACTCTTGGAGACACTGTACATTATTACTCTGAGCACACACAGGCATAATTTGTGCACACATGTAAAAATCCATGGTGGCACCGAGCAAACGAATTAGGCCCACCTACCCACCCTGGGAGGCAGTGCCCTGGGGAGGGGTAAGGGGACTTTCCCTCAGAGTATCAGCCCTGGGGTAGAGATAGGCACTGATTTCAAGGGACTTTGGGCACTGGAAATAGTGGCGAAAGAAAACTGGCTGAGAGCTTATGTGAGACTCCCTGGGACCTTCCCTAATAACCAGGAAGACTTAAGAAGGTTTAGGGTCAGGAGTCCTACCAGAATGCAGGTAGGGACTGAGAGATAGAGAAAATGTAGGATGCTGAAACCTTTAGACATGGAGAAGGCATATCTATTTATTTCACATCTAAGAACCCAGCAGAAGAGCCAGTGATACCACAGGAAAGACTACTAACAGGCTGGAATTGGAGACACATTTATAAAGCTAGGGATGCACCACTTTAAGAAATGCTACACAGAGATCATCAAGAAGGATTCTTAAGAGAGAAAAACAGGTGTAGAACATTATGGGGAATATAGTCTCTTGCATAAATAAAAAATAAATTACTAAATAGATAAATATATCTGAGGAAAAAATCACAAGAAACTTTAACCTTTGGGGGAAAGGATTTTGGGAGGAGGAAGAAGGGAACTTCCACTTTTCATTTTTGTACATTTGTATAGATTTTTGCTTAAATTTTCTAACAATGTAGGCTTTATTATTTCTTTAATGTCAACCAAGATTATCTAGCTGGTAAGATTATGGGCCATTTTTAGTTAATATTTGTATATAAAAATAATAAATAACATATGTGTGAGTAAATGATAAATAATTTAATAAATAACACAAATGCCTACTTAAAACTAAATTATCCAGGTTACCAGCAATTACAGATTTAAACCATGGCCTAATACGCATGTATTTAAAATCATGTTTTCATACCATTTGCTGACTAAATGGAAATAGCAGAATCTTAAGAAAAAGGCAGAATATAAAATAATATAACAATAATTTTGTAAAAAGAAAAAAATTCTTAAAAGAACAAAAATATATACAAAAGGAACTCACTAAAAATTTTATGTGGCAACGGGGAGATTAGTGATGTTACTTCTTGCTTCTCTGCATCTAGCAACTTGTTTTCATTGACCATAATAAATAGAATAAAAAGATATTTGTAATATCTTTTTATTATGTTTTTATAACCAATTATGAAATATCAGAATGGTTCTTTAAATGAGTTTTAAACAAAACTCATTTTTAAAAGGATTGCTTTTTAAAAGGACTCCTTTGCAGGAGAAAATGTTCCTTTGTTATGCCAAAGAGCACCAAATTCTTAAAATTTAAATTTAGGAGACTGCAGAGAATGTAAAATTGAGTATCTTTTTAAAAAATATTCCACTATTTTTCCATGTGCACAAATTGTCATGATGTTTACGAGAAAAAAGGTTTACGAGAACCTTTTTCTTCAAAGAGTGAGGTTGTACAAGGTTCCAATAGTAGAAATTGGAAAATAAGTGTTAGGATGGAGAGGTTTGGGAGTGGAAAGTGATGGGTTTTTAAGAAATTTCACATGTTGCAAAAATGAAATCCACTTTAGCAACACAGAGAACTCACCTGGTCACTGTGACAATAAAGTAAGAAGTGGGCCTGCACACAGGGCTGGAGAGAAACCCTGCCCTTGCCTTTGACCTGCCTGTTGGTCATGGCCAGGCAGATTCCAAAGGAGCCTGACTGCAGAAGCAATGCTGGGCCTTCCAGGGCAGACCTCTGCAGAGGGGGTGAGAGTGGGAGAAGCACAGGCCCTGGAGGTGCCCAACAGCCCTAATCCTAATAGCTTTAAGCTGGCCTCTGAAGCTCTGCCCAAGAGCTAATGGGCCCTTAACTCT
This sequence comes from Mirza zaza, assembly GCA_008750895.1. Lineage (NCBI taxonomy): Eukaryota > Metazoa > Chordata > Mammalia > Primates > Cheirogaleidae > Mirza > Mirza zaza. The sequence continues at coordinate 9,500 of VSMD01075444.1, read as the reverse complement.
GGGCATGCCATGCCTGAGGAGGGCCAACGCCCAGAGGGAGCTTTGCTGTGTGTTTTCACAAAGGTGCAGTCCACAGCACAAATGTGGTCACTGACTAAACAGCCACAGCCCCCTGGACTCTATATTCACTCCTCCTCCAATTTGGTCTCCATGTTGCAGCCCAAGTTATCTTCCTAAGGTGCAAATCTAACTATACATCTTCCTCCCTTTCCTTTAACAGCTCCCCACTGCCTCCCAAATAAAGCCCAAACTCCTTGTTATCATGCATAAGGCCCTCCAAGGGATGGTGCATGTGGTCCTGTACCATCCCCTAGCCAAGCCCTAGCCCTGCCAAACCACTCCTGCCAGCTCCCAGGACCAGGCTCTATTCATGCTTTCTCCATCTTTGCCTATCCATTTCCTCTGCTTGGAACTCTCTTCCCACTCCGACTTTTCACCTGTTCAAGTCCTACTCAAACCTTTAATATCAGGATATTCCTTGCCTCCTCCAGGATTCCTTCTCTGAAGCCACCACCACCGCCCCCAAGCCAGGTTGAGTATCCTAATCTGCATTTTTCACACACTATTAAATTGTCTTTTTACTTATCTAACTCCACAATTGCGAGCTCAATTATGACACGAGCTCTGTCATACTCACTGCAGTACCCAATTGTGCTGGCAATACCAAATATTAACTTATTGAACGAATGAAAGAAGGAAGGAAGGAAAGAACCCTGAAGTAGAAATGGCTAGTCCTTTCAGTTCCAGGATTCTAAAAAGAAGAACTTAAAAGTGATGGAGAAGGTCTACATACAGCCTAAAACAGAGGACCTACCTGCTTAGGCATATTTATATATGCCCAACATCCCAGTGACTCTGGGCAGGTACATCTAATGAGCAGAGCCCAAGAAAGGCACACAGCCCAACTGCAAGGGAGGCTGAGAAACCAAGTGCTGGCATTTTCACCTTCAATAGTGAGATGCCCTTTATAAAATCAGAAGAAAGTTCAGAGTCTGGGTGGCCAAAAAAATGCCCTATATCCACAGCACCTTATGGAGAACTCTGGTGTCAGCTCCTGAAGCAGCAAACTGCACCACCCTGAAAGTTTTTCTGAACTCTTGTTCTTTCAAGTTCCTACAGACTCACAAGGCTAGGTGTTCTTCGAATACGGTCCATACAACTCTTTGTTAGCAGTCTGTGATGATTATAGAAATTGAGAGTGTTTGCATATCACTCCAACATTCAAGAACATGATCCATGGCCTTGTCACCATGGGCAGCGTATAGACAAGTTTGGGTGTTGTTGAACTCATGTGTCACATGTGGCCAGAACTGTACACTGACTGTACACACAGTTGAACCATGTATTGGTCCATGACACACTGGAAATTTTAAAAAAAAGAAAAAGGTTGCTTGGGAAGTATAAAATTATAGGTCTGCTAATGTCTCACACCCCTCAGAGATACCTTTTGGAGAGAGCCAAGGATATCCTCTGAGCAGAAAAGGCAAAGCTGGTTGCTAGTACAGCGTCCACTAAGCCATTGATTTAAACACAAAGATTTAAATCAACCCATCATATTAATGTTCTATAGTTGCATAACAAATTGCCACAAATTTAACAGCATAAATTATTATCTCACAGTCTATAGATCAGAAGTCTGGGAGGGCCTATTTGTTTTTCTGCTGAGGGTCTCACAAAACTAATATCAAGGGATCAATTGGGCTGAGTTCTCATCTGTAATTTGGAGTCCTCTTTCAAGCTCATTCAGGGTGTTGGCATTATTCAGTTCCTTGCTGGCTGCCAGGGAGCGTTGTTCTCAGCCTCCAGAGGCTGTATAAAGGTCATTGCCACGTGGCCTCCCTACCTCTTCAAAACCAGCAACCAAGCATTCCTTGTATGTCAAATTCCCCTCCTGCTTTGGGTCCCTCTGTCCACCCTGTGCCTGACTTCTAGTCCCAGATTTACGGTGCTCTTGTGACTAGGTCAGGCCCTCCCAGATCATCTCCCTTTTGATTAAGTCCAAGTCAACTGAGTAGTGCCCTTGATTACATCTGCAATTCCCTTTTGCATAAAATGTAACCTAAACTTAGACATAACACCAGTGGTCACATATCATGGGGCCATCCTAGAATTTTGCTTATTATACTCATATTTTTCATCTGGAATAAAAACTTATCTAACTCCACTCTATGTTGGTCTTTTAGATCCCTTAAACAGAGGATTGTGCAGGAGCAATTTATCCAAAACTGAGGAAGTAATTCCAGTGGGATATGTGACATTTTAACAGGGTATTTCTAATGCAGCCATTTTCACATGGCCAAAAAATAAAAATAAAACAAGCTTTCAGCTTATAAAAAAGTTAGTAAGTACTACATGCAGCAGTCCTCCTCAATCTATTTCATAAACCTATCTCCATTCTTGAGCAACGCTGGATCTCAGCATTAAGGTCTGGAATGAAGGTTCAGGGTCCCTGCTTTAAAGAAGTAATTGTTTAGACAAAGCTACATAAATCTATGCTTAGCCAGAAAGCAGCCTCAAAACTTCCAGCTAGTATAGCAATGTCATGGTGATGATGATAATGGTGAAGATGATATTGATGATGATGATGATGATGATGATGATGATAACTGCTAATTCTAGTAAGTGATTCCTACAAGCCGGACATTGGTTTTCTTTTTTTTCTTTTTGACATTTTGAGATAATTGAGATTTGCATACAGCTGTAAGAAATAATAGAAAGAGATCCCTTATATTCTTTACCTAGTTTCTTCTAATTGCAACATCTAGTGTAACTGTAGTACATTATTACAACCAGGGAATTTACATTGATACAATCCAAAGACCTTATTCATATATCACCAGTTTTATATGCACTCATATGTATGTGTACATGTATTTAGTTCTATGCAATTATACTATATGTGTAGATTCACGTGACAACCATCAAAGTCAAGACACAGAAAATTCCATCACCACAAAGATCCCTTGTGTTGCTCTTTTATAACTATACATACTTCCCTCCTGCCTCTACCCTCATCCCTAACCCCTGGCACTCATTAAAATTTACTCTATTTCCATAATTTTTTCATTTCACAAATGTTACATAAATGTAATCATATAGTTTTTTTCATTCAGCATAATGCTGTGCAGATCCATCCAAGTTAAGTTTATCAATAATGTGTTCCTTTGTATTGCTAAGTAGTACTCCATGGTATGGATATACAAGCTTGTGTAACCATTCAGATACTGAAGAACATATGGGTTGTTTTTAGTTTGGGCTATTACTAGTAAACTGCTATGAAGTTTATGTATAAGTTTTTTTTTTCTGTGAACATAAGTTTTCATCTCTCTGGGATAAATGCTAACAGAGTGCAATTGCTGGGTCATATGAAAGGTCCTCATGCACCCAGATACAAGACTAGCCAGCCTGAGGACTCCACAGTTTGTGCAGGAAACCCCACAGTTTGTGCTCACAAATCTCATGCCACGAACCACTCAATATCTCTGGACAGTCTTCGAGGTAAAGGTCTTTCCCTACTGAACCCAATCTGTAAAGACTACAGAAAATGCCTACTTTTTCAAATACACAGACAAAAACCACAAATCCACAAGGAACATGAATAATCAGGGAAACTTGATACCACTCAAGGGACAAAATAAAGCAATAGTAACCAACCCTAAAGAAATGGAGATATGAAAATTGCCTGACAGAGAATTCAAAACAATTATCTTTAAAAAGCTCTGTAAACTACAAGAAAACACAGATCGACAACTAAACAAAATTAGGAAAACAGTATATGAACAAAATTAAAAGTTCAACAAATACAGAGAAACCATAAAAAAGAAACAAACAAATATTCTGGAGCTAAAGAACACAACGACTGCATTGAAAAATTCCATAAAGAGCCTTGCTATAGTTTGGTTTCTTTGAACCCTTCAGATCTCATGTTGAAATATGATCCCCAATGTGGGAGATGGGGCCTGATGGGAGGGGTTTGGGTCATGAGGGCACATCTCTCATGAATGGCTTGGTGCCATGCTGGTGGTAATGAGACAGTTCTAGCTCTATTACCTCTCACAAGAGCTGGTTGTTTAAAAGACTCTGGCACCTCCCTCATTTCCCTCTTGCTTTCTCTCTTGCCATGTGATTTCTATACACACTGGCTCCACTTCACCTTCTACCATCAGGGGAAACAGCCTGAAGCCTTTATCAGAAGCAGATGCTGACACCATGCTTCTGCAGAACCATAAGCCAAATAAACCTTTTTCTTTATAAATGACCCAGCCTCAGGTATTCCTTTATAGCAACACAAATGAAAACTAAGACAAGCTTCAACAGTAGATTTAATCAAGCAAAAGAAAGAATCAGCAAACTCACAGGTAGATCATTTGAAATTACCCAGTCAAGCAACAAAAAGAAAAAGTAAGTCTATAGGACTTAGGGGACACCATCAGGCAAACCAATATACACCTTATGGGAGTCATATAAGAAGTAGAGAAAGAGAAAGGGACAGAAGACTATTTAAGAAATAATGAGAGAAATTTCCCAAACTTGGAAAGGGAACCCCAAATAGATTAAATACAAAGAGATCTTCACTGAGGCACAATATGATCAAATTCTCAAAAGTCAAAGACAAAGAAAGAATTTTGAAAGTAGCAAGAGAAAAGTAACTCATCCTATATTAGATAACTTCCTTAAGAGTATCAATGGATTTCTCAACAGAAACCTTGCAGGCCAGGCCAGGTGCAGTGCTAAGCACCTACATTTTCGGGTACTCAGGAGGCTGAGGTAGTAGGATCATTTGAGCCCAGGAGTTTAAGTCCAGCCTAGGCAACATAGTGAGACCTCATTTATAAGGAAAAAAGAAAGAAAGAAGGAAAGAAACTTTGCAGGCCAGGAGAGAGTAGGATGATTATATTATATTCAAGGTGCTGAAAGAAAAGAAAACCGTCAACCAAGGGTACTATAGTTGGCAAATCTGTCCTTTAGAACAGGGATCCCCAACCTATGGTGAACTGTATAATTATTTCATTATATATTACAATGTAATAATAATAGAAATAAAGTGCACAATAAGTATAATCTGTTTGAATCATTCTAAAACCATTTCTGGCCTCCCCAGTCTGTGGAAAAATTGTCTTTCATGAAAACAGTCCCTGGTGCCAAAAAGGCTGGGGACTGATGCTTTAGAATGAAGGGGAGAAAAAATGTTCCCGACAAACAAAAGCTGTGAGAGTTCATCACCACTAGACTTACCTTAAAAGAAATGCTAAAGAGAATTAATTCTTCAAGTAGATATGGAAGGATGCTAACCAAAAACATGAAAATATATAAAAGTGTAAAATTCACTGTGAAGGCAAGAATACAGTCATATGCAGGATGCTATAATATTGTATGCTAGAATTTAAATCACTTTTCACTCGAATATAAAAGTTAACCCTTTGCACTTGCTTGCTTTTTTCTTGATTTCTTTATTCTACTCGGGATTTAATTTTTAAATACCCCAGATTTTACAAAGCGCAGGAATGGAATAAAAAACTGGAGTTTCTTTTCATACAGACTTATTTATTTGGATTTTTTTATATTTCAAATTATTGATACATTCAAAGAGTAATTTTAATCTCTATAATTTTTGCTAACCATGTCGAGTCACACTCGACATCCAAGTGCAAAGGGTTAAAAGACAAAAGAATTAAAAATAACTATAACTATAATCATGTGTTAATTGATACACAACATATAAAAGATATATATTGTGATATCACTAATATAAAATATATCAGGAGGAGAATTTTTATATATGGTCAAAGTTAGGTTCACATCAGCTCAAAACAGAGTATTATAATTACAAGATATTTCATGTAAGCTTCATGGTAACCACAATGAAAGAGCTAGAGCTCACATACAAAGGACAAAGGAACTAAAGCATACCATTACAAAGAAAAATCAACAAATCACAAAGGAAGTTATCAAGAAAGAAAAAAAAGAATGAAGAATCTACAAAGAAAAAAAGAATTAACAAAATGGCAGTAGTAAGTCCTTACCTGTAAATAATTAATTTAATTTAAATATAAGTGGATTGAATTATCCAACCAAAAGACAGAGTGCCTACACTGATTATTAAAAAAATGATGCAACTATATGCTCACTACAAAAAACTCACTATAGCTTAAAGGACAAACATAAGCAGAAAGTGAAGGGATGGTAAAAGATATTCCATGCAAACAGTAACAAAAAAAAGAGCAGGGGTGGTTATATTTATATTAGACAAAATAGATTTTTTAAGTCAAAAGCTGTCATAATAGACAAAAAAGGTCATTATATAATAATAAAAGGGCCAATTCATCAAGAGGGGTTAACAATTGTAAATATATATATGCACCTAATATCACAACACCTAAATATATTAAGTAAATATAAACAAAAATGAAGGGAGAAATAGAGAGCAATAGAAAGTATTAGGGGACTTCAGTACTTTACTTCCAACAATGAATAGATTATCCAGGCAGAAAATCAATAAAGAAACATCAGGCTTGAATAACACTACAGACCAAATGGACCTAACAGACAGACACAGAATATTCCATGGAAATGCAGCAGAACACACACTCTTCACAAGTACAAGTGGAACATTCTCCATGATAGATTATATCTTGCGCCAGAAAACAAGTCTTAACAAATTTTAAAAGACTGAACTCATATCAACTATCTATTCCAACCACAATAGTATGAAACTAAAAATCAATAACAGGAAGAAAATCAGAAAATTCACAAATATGTAGAAATTAAACAACACACTTCTGAATAACCAATGGATCAAGAAATAAAAGGGAGATTTTTTAAAATCCTAAGACAAATGAAAATGGAAACACAACATATCAAAATTTATGGGATGTAGCAAAAGGAGTTTTAAAAATTTATAGTGATAAACTATAAACTTAATCTACATTAAGTAGATTACTACTTAATCTACATTAACCAAAAAAAAAGATATAAAAGAAACAACTGAACATTATACCTCAAGTAACTAGAAACAGAAGAACAAACTAAGCCTTAAGTTAGCAGAAGGAAGAAGGAAATAACATTAGAGTAAAGGAGAAACAAACAAAATGGAAACTAGAAAAAACAATAGAAAGATGAATAAAATTATGAGTTGGTTTTTTGAAAAGATATATAAAATTGATAAACCTTTAGCTAGACTGAAAAGATTAGAGAAGACTCAAATAGACTTATAAACAAAAGATGAGACAGTTACAGCTGACACCACCGAGAGATTATGGCTATGAGCAATTACACATCAACAAATTGGATAGCCTAAAGAAACTAATAAATTCTTAGAAACAAACCACTGAGACTGAAACATGAAGAAATAGAAAATCTAAACAGACCAATAATAAGTTGATTGAAGTAGCAGTCAAAAATTTCCCAGCAAAGAAAAGCTCAGAATCTGATTGTTTCGAAGGCGAATTCTACCAAACATATAAAGAATTAATGCCAATCCTTCTCAAACTTTTCAAAACAAAATGAAGAGGAGGGACTATGCTATGGCCTAAGTGCATCCACCAAAATTCGCATTTTGGAAATTTAATCCCCAATGCAACAGTGTTGAGAGGTGTTTAGATCATGAGGAATGCACCCTTGTGCATATATGAATGCCATTATAAAAGCGCTTAACAGGGAGTTTTATCATTTTTACTCTTTCACTTTCTGCTGTCTAAGGACACAAAATTCCTCCTCTCTGGAGGACACAGTATTCAAGGTGACATCTTGGAAGCAGAGAGAAGCCCTTACCAGATGCCAGCACCTCGGATCTTGGGCTTCCTAGCCTCCAGAACTTTGAGAAATAAATGTCTATTCTTTACAAATTACCCAGTTTCAGGTATGTTGTTATAGCAATGCAAACAGACTAAGAACACTTCCAACCTCATTTACAAGGCCAGCATTACCCTGATACCAAAGCCAGAAAAGAACACTACAAAAAAAAAAAAAATTTACAGGCCAATATCCACAATAAACATAGATGCAAAAATCTTCAACAAAATCCTAGCAAAAACAATTCAATAATACGGCCAAAGGTTCATACATCATGATTTAGTGGGATTTATCCCTGGGATGCAAGGATGTTTAACATATGCAAACCAAGAAATATGATATATACCATATCAATAGAATGAAGAATAAAAATCATAGAATCATCTCAACAGATGCAGAGAAAGTACTTGACAAAATTCAATATCCTTTCATGATAAAAATTTTCAACAAATTAGGTATTAAATGAATGTACCTCAACATAATAAAGGTCATAGATGACAAGCTAAGTACACATTCAATGGTGAGAAGCTGAAAGCTTTTCCTCTAAGGTCAGGGACAAGACGTGGATACCCACTCTTGCCACTTTTTGACATAACATTTGAAGTCCTACTTAGAGCAATTAGGCAAGAGAAAAATAAATAAAATATATCCAAATCATAAAGGAAGGAGTAAAATTGCCTATACTTTTCAATGTATAAGCATTTTATCCCCTTGGTTACATTTATTCCTGAATATTATGTTTATTTTTTGTAGCTATTGTAAATGGGATTGTTTTCTTGACTTCTTTTTCAGATACTCTATTGTTAGAGATAGAAAAGCTATTGAGTGTGCATGTTGACTTTCTATCCTGCAAGATTACTGAATTTGTTTATTACTTCTAACAGCTTTTTGCTGGAGTCTTTAGGGTTTTCTATATGTCATCTGCCTCTGCCCCTGAATAACCAATGTGATCTTGAGCAAAAAACAAATCTGGAAGTATCAAATTACCTGATTTCAAAATATATAATAAAGCTATACTAATCAAATAATACTTGCATAAAAACAGATATAGAGACGAATGGAACAGAATAGCAATCCCCAAAATAAATCCATGCACTTGTATTGAATTTATCTTTGCCAAATTGCCACAAATACACAATGAGGGAAGGGCAGTATCTTCAGTGAATGATATTGGGAAAATTGGATATTCACATGCAGGAGAATGAAATTGGACCCTTATTTCAAACTACCTACAAAAACCAACTCAAAATGGATTAAAGACTCACGTGTAAAACCAGAAACTGTGAAACTTCTAGAAGAAAACATAGGACAAATCTTCTTGACATTGATCCATATAATAATTTTTTCATACAACCCCAAAACCACAGGCAGCAAAAGGAAAAGCAGACAAATGAGATTGCATCAAATTACAAAGCTTGGCCGGGCGCGGTGGCTCAAGCCTGTAATCCTAGCTCTCTGGGAGGCCGAGGTGGGCGGATTGTTTGAGCTCAGGAGTTCGAAACCAGCCTGAGCAAGAGCGAGACCCCATCTCTACTATAAATAGAAAGAAATTAATTGGCCAACTAATATATATAGAAAAAAATTAGCCGGGCATGGTGGCACATGCCTGTAGTCCCAGCTACTTGGGAGGCTGAGGCAGCAGGATTGCTTGAGCCCAGGAGTTTGAGGTTGCTGTGAGCTAGGCTGACGCCACGGCACTCACTCTAGCC
>VSMD01075443.1:0-77345 GCA_008750895.1 Mirza zaza | reverse complement strand
TATGTTAGGCAAGTAATTAGATTTGTTTTAACTCCCCGTGAACCTCCAACAGCATAAACAAAGTACAAAGTAAGAAGGAAAAACACTTAATTAATTAAACACATGTGGGAAGAGATTGCTACATACACACACGTACACATACATATACACACATAGCTAATATAATTTGGGTTGACAAAATGCCTTTTCTCTGGCAAATTCATTTAATGAAATGTCACATGTGACAAAAAAATTGAGATATATATTCTGGCTATGACAATTCTATCATATCATGTAATTTTAATTTTCTTGCAGGAAAGTTACAGCAGTGCACCCTAGTCCATAAGTAAAGAACAGTAACTCAGGCCATTTCCCTTTCTCCCAATTTCAGCCACTGTCACATGGGAAGAAATAAATATTCCTCAGTCTAACTAATATTCAACTTTTCTAAATATTTTACTGTCCTTCCTAGAGATCACTAGAAATATTTTTTGATGATTAATTTACTAATGGCCCAATTTACAAGAGCAATCTTAATTATATATTGAATTGAAACATGAAGATACATGATTGAGATGGTGAAAAAATTAAATTTCACAATTTTCTGGGCTTTTTCCAGTTTCCAAACTATGTACTCATCATTGGTTGATTTTTCTAATCATTTTATATATCAGATTTTTCAAAAATAATATATATTTCTACCATTCCTTTATATTGAATTATTTTACTTCCATTGTTACTTTTGTGCTATCCTCTTTATTTACTTATTTATTTTTATTTTTTTTTATATCAGTGATGATTGTATTTGAAGAAAAATAATCTCTGAATCATCCTTTGGATTTGAGCATATCATTAATGATTGAAAAAATATAAATAGGAAAGATATCAAATAACTGATACACTTAATAGTTTTCCCTTTTTGGAGCTAAAGTACACTGTTAGTCAGTTTTGCAGGCTTTCCAGGTGTCCCTTTATTGTGCTTTGGTTATTTTCTTAACTTAGATTCTTCTTTCCTTTTCGGGGGGAGGACAATAGTAGCTAATAGATTTATCACATATAGTGATAGTTTATTTGAGAGTTTTCTTTCCTTTAGATGGTACTTTCCTCGTACTCATTCTAATACATTTGCAAAATCTTAACTTGCTTACCTTTTATTGCCCATAGTACTATTTTAAAAGGTGCTTAAATATTATTCAAGATAAGTCTAGGATATTGGCTTATTGCTGTGAATTTTCACGCATAAGCCTGGGAGTACTATGTCACTCACACTCTAGCCATCATCTTTACTATCAGTGGAAAATAGATTTTGAAACTATTCCAAAATTTCCGAACTCTTCAACCAAAGATTTATTATATCAGTAGTACATCTCCATAGGGCAGGAGTTCACGATATCAAGTATTAATTTGCTTTAAGATACACACATTTTTACCATTTCCTAGTTTGTTAAAGGAATCTTCTTTCTGCCCTTTATTGATTTCACTGCATCTACAGCCATCGAAATCTTTCTACCAAAGAATCCACATAAAAGGTAGCTCTTATATATCAATATTTATATACAAATTTCTTTATCCTTGACAGATCAAGTATAAGGCATTTATGTGTTTGGAAAAATTAAACATCATTGAATTAAATGAAGTAGTTATGGAAACATAAGAACATGTAATGGAAAACCCATGATTTAGGAGACAAGGAAAAGTAATGTAATTATGTCTTAAATATCAGTGATGTAGAGTAATTTTTGGATTTAAAAACACTCCTATATGTTATACATGTTGTGCTGTGCTCCATGTATGAACTATTTAAAAGATTTTTAGCATGCCTTTCAAATTCTGCATGCCAAAGTTCAGATAAACCCAATGTGTTATGAGCCAAAATGATCAGCTATGCATCATAAGCAATATATATTAAATTAAGTGTATATTATGTATACATATTTAAAAGTCTGTGAAAAGAGAGATTTAATAAATACATATGTGGAGAGAGATTTACATTTTTAATACACTGAATTTAGAAGAGTTCTAGTGTATATCTACACTTTTATTACTGCCTCCAAATTATGGGAGCACCAACTAATTTTGCTCTTTGGTTGTTTTCCAGCACTCACCAGTTGGCGCTCTAGTCTGAAGTCAAATAGAACAGATTAGTTCTAACAAACAGATAGAGCATGAAGAGGTGCTTAATTTTGAGATAATTTACAAACAGAATATCATACCTCTTTATCTTTTAGATTCAACACTTCATAAATTAATTCACTTCAGATTATTTGACAGCCATTGCTTCCTAAATGTAGTTAACAAACTCTTCCAAATCTTCACAGTACTTCAGTAGACACTTTGCATTTGCTCCCACCAAACCCAGAACCACCTTTTCTAAACAAATATCGTGTATACCTCAAGCTTCAGTACCTTCTAGTTGGTTATATTTAAGATTCATGGCATTTGTCTAAATGAATTCTTTTTCTTTAGCTATATCCTGGCTAGAGCTTCTCATTTAATGATAAGTTTATCACTTAAAAATAAACTCTGCTTTACTAGCCGAATAGTTGGTAGCAACATGGGTGAATTCTTATCATCATTGACAACTGTTCTACCTCTAATATTTTAAATTCAAAAAGCCTACTACCTACTCTCACTCTTATTTCCATTGTATCCTACTTACTAACCTCATTAAATCTTATTCATTTTTCTAGGTCCTTAAACTTGATCTGTTGATCAGCATGGACTACTCTTTACTCCTGCACTTCTTTGTTTACATTCCATAGTCCATCACATTTATAATAACTCTATTTCATTGGTAAACTTCATTAACTTATTGCCAGTGTCAAGTAGGGCAAAACCTTACCCTAAAGTACCCTAACTATGCAAATTCTGAACCCATATCCTCCATATGCTTGGCAGGCCTGGAGAAGATAATACAATCATGAATTATTAATTTCTGGTTTTAAACTCCACTGCTGTTTTAGTTTTGCCACACAACCTATATAGACCTTCTTACTCAGCACTTGCTCTCATTTTGCTCTGCAACTTTTAAAGCATTGTACACCATCTTAAATCTAGGTAATTTCCATTTATATAGTGTTCCTCAGAGGTATAGATGAGAATAAATTCATTTTAAAGAATTAATATAGTTCTGTCTGGCTTTCTAAAAGATTTTAACACTAATATGAAGCTGTGAAAATAGAATTTTTTTTTTTTTTTTTTTTTGTATATCACTGGAAGGGTGACACTCTTCTATCAGGAGAACTAAGTTCTATTTTCATTAAATAATACAATATTAGAGAGACCACTTATAAATGATTTAAATATTTCCAAACATTATAAAATAAAAATATTCAAAATGTCTTAATCACTTTCAATCGATAAATTATAAAAGAGCTTTAAGTAATTTGGCTTCACTGGAGTTAACATTTTTTGAATAAGGCAAAACCCTCAAAAGAAGTACAAAATTAAGAAACATTTCTCTAGAGTTAGTTGAAACATTTTCCAATAAGACTGATAATCAAAGCTTGGATTTCATATTTGATGAAATTAAATATATTTGGGGTTGGGTTAGATTTCTTCAACAAATGAACAATTAAATTAAAATTTTGATAGATCAGTATCAGGTCCTAATGGTATATCTACTCTTCTTTGATTCATCATGCTAACACATTTTAGAGCAACAAATATCTTAGCTGATTTGTTTGTAGCAGACTAAACAAAAACTGCTGAGAAGGCAGCTTTCACCTCTGAAGATCTTTTTAAATTTTTTAAAAAAAAATAATGGACAAATAATAACCTGGTGTTTATATGTCTGTACATACATTTTATGGAATGATTAAAAGAGTGGAATAATGTGGATATCAGAGGCTGGGGTTATAGGGAGTTGGGAGACAATGGTCAAAGGGTACAAAGTTTCAATTAGACAGGAGAAATAAGTTTTTGAGGTCTGCTGCATGGCATGGTGACTATAGTTAACAATGACATACTATATATCTCTGAGGATCTTAAGTGTAAGTTGTTAACAACTTCTTCCTGTAGTTCCTAGATTTAATCCTTTAATTGTTGTTAGTTGCAATATGTAGAACACAAATGCTTATATTAATATTTTCAACCTGTCCTCTCTCCACATTATTTCTTGAGTCCAGAAAGATAAGTCTAAATATGGACACAACAGTATACCTTGTCTATTAAATTTACGTGAGAATATATTGGATCTCTGTAAAATTAAAATGGCTGTTCACAACCCACAACAAAACTAAGAATTTAAAGATTCTGAAGGTAGAATTCCTGTCTGCTCTACTGATTTTTAGAAAAATGTAATTAAATTGGACTTAAAACTTTTCTCAGCTTACTGAATATTATTTGATGATTTTTGGAAAAGAGTAATCTACTCAACCAAATTATTTAAGCCTAATGAGTATTAACACTGGTTTATATAACTCTGTTGCTGACTCAGGAAGTCAAAACTGAACAAATAAAAATAAGCTTTAATATTCTTGAAGTTAGACTATTTGCCATTTTGTATTAAAGAAGTTTGGGGAAGTATATAATTTATGAAATATTTGGAGAACTTGACATTTCCTATAATATGTTACTATTACTGATGTTTTGGTTGCAGGACTTTCAATAGCTATAGGGAAGAACTTTGCAATATTCTATAACAGCCACAATTTCTTGATGTTTATCAAGTAGTAACCACTGTACTAAAGTCAAATACATTCTCTCATTTAAACAATACACAAATATTCTCAGATAGCATACATAGTTCAGATAAACTTAGGCTCTAAGCATCTAAGTAATTTGACAAAGTTAAACTCCAAGTAAAAGTGAGCACAGACATATGATCTGAAAACAGTGCTAACAAAATAATCATAGTTATTTTTCTACTATACTGACTAGTCTTTACATAGCTACAGTATAATACTCATTTTTATTAAAAAAATAGATTCCACTGTGCTGTAACTCCTTCCTGTGAAAACTTAAAATTTTACTTCTTTTCATGAGAATATATAAGATCTGGGAGAAAACAGAGACACCCAATACTGTGATTGATAGTTAAGCCTGGACATAGAAGCTTGAGAAGTTAAATATTGTATGGTAGAAAGAGACATATGCAATTAGGTACATGAAAGGGGAAAATACTTGTGGTAAATTGTTTTATTTTGCTGAATACTCTGATTCAGAGGCAAATCCTGCAGTCTATATAACCAGATGTTAACGTATGAATGCAATATTTAAGGCCTGTAGCTGTTTTTTATGTGTCTTCAGGTTTGAGTGTCTGTGAAGGTTTAGTAGTTTGATTTATTGATTTAAGTATTTTAGAAAACACCAATGCTAAAAGCAATGCCAAGTTATTTTTTAACCCACTGTATAATTTCCAGTCTTTTAGTGGCAATCAGTATACCAATCAACTATTGCTATAAAATTTTATATAACATTACACAAAATATCCTCCCAAATTTGCCCTGGTCCTAATTCCAGAAGTCTGTGAATATGCTACCTTACACAGTAAAAGGGCCTTAGCTATATGATAAAGTTAAGGATCTTGAGGTGGGTTTATTGACCTGGGTTATTCAGGTGGGACCAAAGTAATCACAAGAGTTGTTACAAAAGGGCAACCAGAGAATCAGAGTCAGAGAAGAAGTGACAATGGAAGAAATATTAGAGTGACACAGGAAGGAACCACCAGCCAAGTAATGCAAGTAACTTCTAGACACTGGAAAAGACAGGAAAATGAACTCTCCCTTAGAGCCACTAGAAGGAATGCAGCTCTATTGGCATCTTGGTTATAGGATTTCTGACCTCCAAAAGTATAAAATAATACATTTATATTGTTTAAAGCCACTAAATTTGTAGTAATTTGTTACAGCAGAAATAGGAAAAACTAATAAACACGCCAAATCATTTTCTCACCCTCTTTATAATCTCCAATCTTTTAGAGTCAATAAGACTACTGCTCAACTTTTGTTACATAATTCTATCAGAGCTTGCTTCTTGACAGAGCAATGAGGTGCATGTGATAACAAGAGTTTAAGTTTTGGAAAACAGACTTTCTTGCCTGCTCTTGGCTTTTGGTCATTGTAAAAACTGTCTGGTCTAACTATCTTCAGGTTGCAAGGCTTAGTCTGTTACTCCTAAATAGTCTTCATTCTTGATTAAGATAGTAGACTAAGAGAAGGGCATATTAATGTCTTAGTAAAGTTTTAAGAATTCATAATTTATATTTCCCCAGATAAGCATTTGTAAAAGTATAAATGGTGTTCTGATCACATATTTGATAACATCTCAGTCTTGTCCTGCAAGTCATTTTTTTTCCCTCCTTGGAGTTCTTGAGGAACACATTACTGCTTTACTAGGAAATGAGCCAGATGGCATACCCAAATGAAATATGTTAATAGTACGATGGGCATCAATGGTTAAGACCAAAGTCACAAGCAAGGCTTTCCTGTTTCGTAAGACACATATTCAAATTATAGTTTGCTACTACATTCGCAGAAGCCACCTAAAGAAAGGGAAATAAACAGTGGGTTTTAATAGATCACAGTCTATTTTCTCAAAAAAATACAGTGTGTCAACAAAACAGAGAAAGAGGATAGTATGGCTGGTCTTCCTTGAAGAGACAGTTCTGCTTTAATTTAGTAATCTTGCATGTAAGAGAGGAATGGATATTAAGAAACAGCATATAGAATTATGCCTTGTAATACACGGTGACCTAGCCAACTAGTTACATGTTCCAATTAATGCTATTGAATTTTGAGTTATCAGATTCATACTTCTTCCTCCTTTAGGCAAAAGAGGAATAGGTAAGCAATGCAGATATTCAGCCAATAAAGTCATGGAAAACCTCCTCCATCTCCAATTAATATATTCCAATTAATATTTAAACTGTAAAACAAAGTAAAATATTATATTGAATATAATGATCAAATAGAAATTTTATGTAATACCTGTTATATTTTCCTTATAATAAAAATAAAATTAAATCATGCCCTTGGAAAAAGAAAATAACAGAAGTTACATTATAAAAAATTTTCAACATCTTTTTGAAAAACAGAAATTGAGTAGAAAAGATACAGTGTAGCTGATTTTTCAGAGCAAGAGTGTCAAGTGAAAGTGCTAACAACAGAGAACACTCACAGAAAAGTTGTTAATTTCATCTATAGAATTTGAAAGTCTTCAGTCTTGCTAGTGGGTTTTGGAATGGAAAACAGAAAAATTAATTTCAAATCTTTATAGAGTACAGTTGGCCTTCTCTCCTCCCTATCCCCCTCCTCCCAAAATAAAATTCAGAATGCAGTAGCAAGAGACCTAAGGCCCAGGCAAAAGAATGAAGGTTTAATCTCCATTGAGATAGTTGAGACCCTGGAATCACCTCTTACAAAGGAAGTTGAGAATCATTTATGGAGCTGGAAACCAGGTGAGAAGGGGTAACAGAAACAATTACATGCCTACATACAGAATATTACTTTATCACACTATTCCACAGGACCCCTGAGAAAACAGCACCCAGCAGTTCTCCCTGGAAAGTAGTTTAAAGAATTATCTTTGCAGAAAATAAAGGACTCAAGAGAGAAGACAAAGAGAAAAAGAATGCGCTTACTGAAAATTGTCTTACTCTCTACCTTAATGCCCTGAAATGAAACAGTTCAGTCAATAAGGCCCCTATGCACTCATATTGCCACAATTTCAAATCAGATCATAGTATCTCATTAATAATATTATGAAAGCTCTCAGCATGAGCTAATAACAATATCATTATTACTACTACTAGGAGGTGTGAGGTCTTCTACTATGAGCCTAGACTTTTTTATTAGATCATTAAAAATGAAATGTCCAATTTTAAATCAAAAGTTGAGTTTATTATATATCAAACAAGAAGCAGTACAATTAATCAAAGTATGTGCCTAAACTATCGACACAGTTTTGCCAAGTTAACGGTAGCTTGTTTCACATGTCAGCAGTGAAGAAGCCTGGAGAGCTAGTGGCAATGAAATTGTGAAAGGCATTTTTCACAGATTGTTGAGAATTGAATATTTTTCCTTGCAAGAAGTGGTCCAAAGCCCGGAAGAAGTGGTAGTCAGCTGGGGCAAGGTCTGGTGAATACACTGGGTGACAGAGTTTCCGAGTCCAGCTTCTGCAGTTTGAGCAGTGTTGTTTGTGTGACATGTGGTCGAATGTTGTCTCGCAAGAGGATTGGCCTGTCTCTATTGACCAATCTCAGCTGCTTCATCACAAGCATCCTCACCATTTCATCCAACTGGTTGCAGTAGGCATTCACTGTAATAGATTGACCAGGTTTCATGAAGCTGTCGTGTATAATACCAGGGCTGGACCAGACACCATTAGCTTTTTTTGATGAATATTTGGTTTTAGACTGTGTTTCAGCAATTCATCTTTATCCAATCATTGTGCCGAATGCTTGCAATTGTCAAAAAAAATCCATTTTTGATCACATGCAATAATATGGTGTAGAAATGGTTCACCTTTATGTTGTGACAGCAAAGAAAGGCAAGCTGCCAGATGTTTTCTCTCCTGGTGCTCATTTCATTCATGCTATACCCACCTATCCAGCTTCTTTACCTTGCTGATTGTTTCAAATGGTCCAGTATTATTGGAATGGTAATGTCAAACCTTGCTGCAAATTCACATGTAGGTTGAGATGAATTCACTTCCACTACAGCTTTCAACTCATTATTATCCAACTTGGTCTCAGGTCACCCATTTTCAAGATTAAAATCACCAAAATGGAACTTATCAAACCATTGATGTACTGTTTGTTCATTAGCTACATTCTTCCCAAACACTTCATTGATATTTTCAGCTATCTGCATTGCATTGGTTCCACGACAGAACTCATAATAAAAAATAACATGAATTTTTGACTTATTCGTGGTTTCACAAAAATTGCTATAAAAAAAGAAATTTGAAAGATAATCACAAGCAAAAATGTGCGTTTGAAAGACTGAGGATGTACTTGCACAATAATAATAAAAAAAGGAAATGTCAAAGTGAAGTGTCAGACATATCAACTGTCAAACTTAGTACTTCAGGAAATCAAACATTCTATACTTAATAATCTAATATTTCTTTTAGCAATTTTATTAATGTGCGCTGTAACTATTTGAGGCTCAATTGTTTGGTGCATAAAGACTTAATTACATCTTTCTTGTTCCCTGTACCTTTGTCACTAAGATACAGCTATTCATGTTCTTAATATTTTTATGTAATGCTAATATTGCTAAGTTGCAATATTAGCATAAATTATATAAATATAAATTATTATGTTTACATAATTTCTTAAAGCATTGTTTCCATTCTTTTACCCACATACTCACTATATCATTAAGTTCTCTGCATGTGTCTTATAAATATCATGCAGCATGTTGACAAATCCAATCTGTGACACTTTTTTTGTAGACAAGTATAAGTCACTTATATGTGTTGTTGTTTCTGATGTATTTAGACTTTTTCCATGTCTTTTGTGTTGGTTTTTGTTTTTGTTTTTTTTGGCGTATGTACTATTTTGGTTTGTAATTTTTTCCTGTCTTGCCCTTTTCTATATGTATCTTTCTTTTTATTACTTTACTTTTTAAACGCACCATATTTCAACTTCTATTTGTCCCTAAAAATTACTGTTGTGCCTACTTTGCTGTGATAAAAGTTAATCAATATTAACCTTATTACCTTCTGAATAACAGAAGAACCAGAAAATATTTTATCTCAGATTTTTGCCTTTGTTTTGTATTAAATTTTGTATTTTATGTTGTAGCTAATTTTAAAATTCTCTGAAATTAATCAATATTTTTCAGAAATGATTGGTAAATTAGCTAATGTACTTATTAATTACTCTGCTTACCAGTTCTTTTCTGTTCATGTGACTTTCTTCTTTTTTTTTGTCAAATTCATCCCTTAGTAATTTTTTTCCATATGAAATTAGAAGTATAATCTAAAAGCTCTTTATTTATTTTTTTTTATTTCAGCATATGAGAGGGGTACAAATGCTTAGGTTATGTATATTGTTGTCTTATGATCTAGAAGAATATAAAAGTGTAGTTAGAGCTAGATTTTCCCTCAGCTGTTCAAACATGTTAATTACCTGTCTTGAGGCATCTATTCTTGCAAACAAGAGGTATTCTGTCAATACGTTGAAGTTCCTTTATTTGCTAAATGTAATTTTCTGCATCTTCCCTGTAATGTATATGGAAAAGGATTGGATTTTTGTAATATTTGAGACAGTGTACAGACAATGTAAGGATTCAGTATTCTCTTTATAAGCCTGTAAAATATTCAATCTTGTTTCTCAGAATATTCCTCATACATTCCATTTTTCATCTGGAATTTCTTATTATATTTTTAGGACTTTTAATATTTTTTCTGCATTTTCCACATTTTAAAATCCTTATAATATATTATGGATAACTACCTTAGGTCTATTATACAATTCTATGTATGTTAAAAGTTAGTATTTATTTTAATTACCACTTATTTTCATTTTAGAAGCATATTGAGTTCTTTTTCATGTATTTCTATTATCTACATAATGAATATTGCCTAATGGCATTGATGATTTTACGTCTTTATTTATTTGGTCTTTCTTAATGCTGCTTTCCTATTTATTTGGTCTTTCTTAATGCTGCTTTCCTAATCTCCTTTAGGTTTTCTGTTATATTTATTTCTTGAGTGTTTTAATTTTCCTGTTTATAGCAGTTGACTCCTTCTCATGATAGTTTATTTCCTTATGAAGTGGGATTTTTTATTTTGGGGCTCTTTTTGAGGGGCAGGTTTTTTCTTTTGCTGTTGTTTCCATCTGTAGTGAGTTCCACATGCTTTGGCATTGGGAATGTTTCGTCAAACACATTTTGCACCTCTGGCTTAAGTGATTTTAAGGTAGCAACTCACTGAGTTTCGATATGTTGTAGGTTATTTTATTTTGGTGTTAGGTACCTACTCCCAAGTAGAAATGCAATTCCAAGCTTCAAACCCACAAGTTGTATAGGCTTCAATTTTCTATTTCTAATGACAAACTCTCCTATCATGGCTTCGAGTATGAATCTAGTGGTTCAGTTTTCTAGTCTTTGAGCCAAGCAGGGCTTTGTTCTAGCTTCCTGCTTCTACTGGGGCTACTATTACATCTTCTCTTCCAGGTGGCGCTTAAAACCCTAGTTTGCAAGTTTTTAATTATATCTTCATAGAACACAAGTGTTTAACATTACATATAAGTGTGGCTTTTTGTTCTCTCATGGTTTCTATCATCAATGGGTTTCTTTTTTCATTAAAATGCTATTTTATGTTGTTTTTGTGTTATATATCATGTTGAATAGAATTTTCATTCTTATACTAAAATTGGTGGTTACTAGGACTTAAAGCTAGGAACAAGTAGATAATAATGACTCCATTTTTTTTTTTTTTTGAGACAAAATCTAGCTCTGTCACCTCAGGTAAAGTGCAGGCATCATCATAGCTTACTGCAACCTCAAACTCCTGGACTCAAGAGATCCTCCTGCCTCAGCCTCCCAAGTAGCTGGGACTACAGGCACGAGCCACTGCACCCAGACCCATATTTTTTAAAAGGACTGAAGTAATTATGTAGACTGACATTTCTTTCACTGAAAAGATGTCTACTATTATACCGCACTGACTGACCTAACTTCTGGGTTTATTATTTGAACTTGAAAAAAAAAAGAGTATCATTGAAAAAGAGAGTGTGGATACAAGGAACGCTGTACAGCAGTCAGCACAGCACTTGTTTAGAATGCTAAGGATGAGGAAGTCTCTTATGAAGAACCCTGTGAAGAGAGCCCACTTTCAAATCACTCATGATCCACTACTGAGGAGGCTGGCTGCTGGGCAAAGATGCTGTGGTGTAGACAGTTGTGGAATTGAAGAGGCCATCCTGGATTACATTTCTCCCGTCAGGAAATTGTATAGAGGGTCCTTAGCCTGCAGGGCCCCCTTAAGTATTCACACATGTCATGCATTTCCTGTATAGCTTCTGTTCCCTTCTCACAGAAAGCCCAGCTTGTTTTAACCAAAGGAGATAAAAGCAGCAAACAGGGAGCCATGACAGGGGACAGTACGTGTACGTAAAAAGTTCTTGCCTCTCAGAGCTATTTCTCCCTCTTACGTGAACATACCTGAGTGGAAACACAGAACAAAGAAGAAGAGATGGAGCCAAAGGACGAGGCTTCTCAGCAGGAGGACACACTCTACCTCTCCTCTCCAAGTCCCCCCTGCTAAAGCCTGGCCAGTGTTGATGGGAGGAAGAAAAGTTAATGTTAAATGAACATGGAGTAAAATTTTAAACTTGGCTGAGCCTCTTACCTACTGGAACATGAACACAAAGTAATGGAAGCTATCCACAATTTGGTTAAGGCAAAGAAAAGAGAGACTCAATGATGCGTGATAGAAGGCAGTGATTGCAGAAAGAAATTAAAATCAATTCGTTTTGATGAATTGTGCAATAAAGCAGTTACGTATGTTTTTGTACCGAGAGGGAGGCCTGTCTTTGTCAGCTCAGTCCTCCTTATTGATGGCATGTCATTTGTTTTATAAATGAAATCATCTTCAGTGTGGTGAGAATAGCATTTTGCAAATTTTTCTAGTCCAAACGTTGATTTATGTTAAGGAGAACATTTCTGAAACTCATTGTAAGTTAAAAATATTGAACTTTTAAGGGGGAGTAAATATATGGTAAAACATTCATTACTGGGAATATGTGTGTGTTCTTAAGCTATAAGAACCACCTACAGAGACATGGGCTGTCCTGCTAGTTAGACCAGTGGGCTCATATTTTTACAGTGAGCTAGGTCTCTATCCTCCCTTGATTTTCTTCTAGTAGCCCCAGGCATTTGACCAATTAATCTTTCTAATTTTTTCCTGCCAGTATTTTGCCTGGATTCTACCCATAAATCTCTATTTTAATTCTTTCCGTCTTCTAGATACAAGCATGTGAATCTATTTTATTTTTTAAATGGAGAAAATAAATTATACAGAATATGTCTATGTAGGATGACAGAAATTAACAAAAGTGGCAATAAGAAAATTGCAGAAACTGCCAAATATTTTATAGAAGCAGCTTATGAAAATTAAAATCATACTGTAATGAATTAAGAACATGTGATTTTCCTGTTACTAGTGTGTTATAGAAGAACCTGAGTGTAAATCTTAGTTCTATAGTTACTTGTTAGGTAACTTTAGACAAATCACCACACTTTTGAATCATGCATTGGTTTGTGGTAAAGAGTAAAATGTGTGTGTGTGCACGTGTATGTGGGAGACAGAAAGAGAGAGAGAAAGAAGAAGCAAGATAATGTGAAGTATTCTCCTATACCATCCATTTGATAAACAGTGTGTGTTTACATACGTAGATATGTATTTAGAGGTTTCTAGCACAGTGCAGAATGTGTGATAGACGCACGATAAAGTGTAGATTATTTTCTAATGACTCCTCTGCTCTCTTTCAGTCAAGAAGCAAGAAATTCAAATGAGCAACACACAAAATTGGACAGGCTCTTGGGAACAAATTGGCCTATTTTGGAGCTACAAATCCTCTAACAGACAAAATAAACAAGAGACTAGCAAACATCCTCAGTTGTTTCCTTAGAATAACTAATGAAGGAATCTCCCTACCTTCCATCTCATACAAGAAGTAGACTAACCACTGACCCCAAAAACTGCAAAAAATAAAGATTTAAGCCAGATATAAAAACAGGTTTTCTCAATGTTTTACCCCTGGTGCTTCCATAATGGTACCACAAGGATTATTGCTTGAACGTTATAGGTCATCATGACATTTCTAAATGTATCTAACCAATGTTTATTAAGTGCTTACTGGATACCATGATTTTAATTCTTCCTGGACTGTCTCAACTCCAGATCCTGAACATTCACTCTTCCCTGATGCATTTATTCCTTCCCTTGAATAATTTTTTATCTGAAGTGGATTTTTTTTTACCTGATTCTATGGTCATTCCACAATTACATAAATTTCAGCTCCATTATCCAATGTCAAATGGGACCTATTCTTAATAGTCACCCTATTTTCATGATGGTATCAATTTCTTTTATCCTAGATCAGATATAAGTTCAAATTTCCTCAATCAACCTCACAGTTTTTGCTTTTTGTTAAGTTTTATAAATTGTTGGTTCTCAAATTTTTTGTTATCAATTTGAGTAATATGCATACATTTTTTGTTACTTGTAGAGTAGAAATGATTACTAGAGCCTAATCCAAAACTATCTTGAGCTTTTGTAACCTCCTAAGCAATAGTCCCTCCCTTTGTCCCTGATTCTGTTTCATCATCCATTGCTCTGCAGTTTCCAGTGATCAAAAAAATACTCTTCCAGGATCTTGACTGCAACATAATGGAATAATCTCCTAAACTATTTAGCAAAAGAACTCTGAAAAGTGTTTGCAAATAGAGAATTACTCTTTTGCAATGCTGAATCATCTGAAGGTAGAGACCATCCAAGCTAGACAGGCACATTAAGGGAATGGTTTAAAGAATGACAGAACACTACAATCTGCATAGAAATGAATTACATATTAATATTTACAATTAAAGTTCCCCAAAAGCCATTTCATTTTGTCAATGAGGACCTCATGGCCATGCTAGCTAAGGTATTATATATTTGCATTTTTTAAATATTTGGGAATTTAGAATACATACCCAAACCTCTGTACTCTGTGGGTTATAAGCAGGTTCACTGTGCACTGCTTACTGACTTGTCCAAGTCCAGTAAGACAGAAGATCAAGGCACACAAGTTACATGAAGCAGGTTTATTATTTACAGATAGCAAGTGAAAACAGAAGCCTAGGATTCATTGCAAGTCAGTTTGCCAAGGCTTAGGAAAGATGCCCAGGATGGAAGGAGTCTCAACTAAGCATGCTTCACTTGCACTGCAGCTGAGGGACCCAGAAAGACAGCCCACCCAGGTTATGTATCTCAGTGGTTCTGTGACTTGCTAGGCTGCAGCACTGCAGGACATCTTATTTCTAGGGAACAGAGGAACAGAACCAGAGCAGTTCCAGCTAGTCTCTCTCCTATTCAGGATGTTACATTCCAGAACATTCTATAGTTATTCCTGAAAACTACAAGTAGGAAAATGGAAAGAACTAGTCCATCCAAGGCCATTATTACTATGTTCTTCCAAGGTTGCTGGGCCATCATAGTTTTATTACAACACATTATACCCTCAAACTTTCTCTTTAATTCATACCTAGGGCCTAAAATTTCCACAGTTCATGCATTATGTCTTTAGAAAGACATACATTTACAATACTGTTGAAATGTATTTCAGGTGGGAATTGAATCTATCAATAGTATCTTAAACACTAGCATATTATTAAGATGCTTTTTGTTACAGGTCAAATTGCAGAAATTTGCTCTTAAAATTTGAATAAAGAATTGTGAAATTGATACATATTGGTAAAATAAAGAACTTGAGCTGGGAAAGTAGGAAGATTATGAGTTTGTAATTTTCCCAGGTTGCACCAGAGCCACCTGTTCTGATCAGATTTTCTTGGTTTCTGAGCCTATCTCATGTATGCCCTATTCTGTTATCTGAAGCCATGAAAATTAGAGCTCTGACTTCTGACTTCTCCATGTTCTGTTTTCTCTCTTTTTGTTCTGTCTGTTGTTCCCTCACATTCTCTCTTCCCCCACATACATAGACACACACACACACACACACACACACACATACACAAGTGCAAAGTATAGATAAATCTCAATGGATAGAACAGTGTCTCAGGACTACTAAGAATGGGCACCTTTGCTATCTCAAGCCTGAATGGGGTATGTGGAAGGCTACGGTCATTTGCACCCAGAGAGAGGATGCTGAGTCAGGGCCACCATTTAGATAAAAGCAGTCAATTGCAGCAACCCTTTACAGAATGAGTCAAGCAAATAATTACTTTGACTTTGTTTTTTCTATCTAGTTCTCATTTCTTGCCTATGCTCCTCACCCCCCAGAAGCCACAGTGCAACAGACCCCAGTGACAGTCCATTTAGTCACAGAACAGGTAGAGAATTTTGGAAGTAAATCAAGAGGGGCAAATGGAAGATACCCAGCACAGCACAAAGTTTTTCAAATGAATGAATGTTTTCAACAGTTATTTCACAGTATTAGACAATTTATTCAACAAATTCAAAATAAGATCATAATAGGTTTATCTTTTATTCTAGTTATCTAATGTACTTGTTCATAAAAGAAATATATATTATTGGTCAGTAATATTCAAAGTGTATATTCAGTGATGAACCTATAAAATTCACATAGTGGAGGAAAACAGTTCCATACAAAATATAGCTTTTTCATTGCTTCAAAGACATTGATAGTGGTCACCTACTTTTGTGAATTCATCAGGAGAAATTCTAAAAAGATATCTATTCCAAAAAAGTTAGGTGATTAAAATACTAGTAGAAAACTTAAATTAGCCTCTTGTTCATGAAGAGAACATTTTAATATGTGAAACATTTTAATAGCATGTTAAGATAAAAATTAGTATAATGTTTGAAATAAATGTTTAATATTAAATGCAAAATATTCTTATTGTGTCCCCCATAAGGTCCTGTGCTCTTAATAAATTTGTCTTAAGGCAAAGGTTAAAAGAAAAATACAACCAAATAAATAACGTTTAAACTGCATTATTTCTCTGGTATTATATATGATAAGGTCTAACGTTCACTATGTACTTAAAGTTTAGACTAACAGTATGTTTCCCTAGCACTAAGAGAAGCAAGTTGCTGGGCTTTGATTATTATACTATGGCTATGTTACATTATTAACATTAGAAGCTGGATGAAGTTGTACTATAGGAACTCTCTGTACAATTTTTGGAACTTTTCTGTAAATCTAAAATTATTTAATAATAGAAAGCTGAAAAAAACCTATCAAAATGAACTGTCTTTATGCCGAATTACTTTTGATGATATGTAAATTAAAAACACTTTGCAAAAATACAGACCTGATTAAAATACATTCATATGTGGAAAGGGCAAACTGAAAAGCAGCAGTTAAGAACTATGAACAAAAATCTTCTCACAAGATTATTTATTCTAGGAGTCTAGAAAAATGAGAACAAGAAATATTGAACTTATGACTTACAAATTTTAAAAATGTTGCTGCATATTTGAGGTTCTGGGGTTTGATTTTTTAGTCTTTTGAGAAGAAAAATATGTTTGTGTCAGATTTGGAGATGGAATTTTTCTTGCATGAGACAAAAAAGCAGAATTATATTGAAAAACCTATTTTAGGAAACAATTTTAATCATAATTGCCCATGAAATATAATAAAGCAAAAACATCAACTTGGTTGACAGTAACCTAAATGACTGCCATCAAAAAAGTCATTTTTTGACAGCAGAGTGAAAATATAAATTGCATATTTATACCCACTATATTTATTTTTTAGAATAAAAGATCCTTCAGTTCATACCTTTTCTTAACCCAGAAAAATGAATCACTTAGAGAGCTATATAGTAAAAAGACTATGGTGATTCCAATTCTTTTACTATTCATTTATTTTCTAAACTGAAGCATGTATTATAGTTTAACAATTAAGAGTCTCTATCTTACCCTTTTAAGATAAAATAATGAGGTTAAATTTCATTACAGGATTATCAAATTCCTTGGAAAATACTTTATGTATGAACTACTTATAAACTGAAAAGAGCAACAGTAGTGTTAATTTTACTACTTACACTTCTATAATGATTTATAAGAATAACAGTGATGACTTTTATTCTAAGTAACATGATTCAGAGTAGAAAAAAAAATGTATTGTTATTGGCACGTGACAAGTTTCAGGATAGTCATGGAGATGAGTAGCCAAGGAATTTCAGAGATGTTCACCTCAAAAATCCAGGTAACATTGACTTTAACTCATGACCTGAAGAAATTCAAAACTTTCTCTTTAAGGTTTGCAAATTTCCAAGGTCAAGTATTCAAGCTACTGGCTACTCCTGGGATCTGTATTCTTACAAGCTATTTTTTCCTTCCTCAGTGTGGAAGCCAATTTACTCCTTTCATTGTTTGGTATGCGTATGCACATACTCACACACATACACACAAAATTTCATCACACTAAGTATTCAGGAATAAAATAAAATGCATCTTTATGGGTCACACAGAGGATTCATTTTGCACACAGCTGGTATCTTTCTCTCTTTTCCGTTTCCTTATCTCCTTATTCTTCCCTTATTCTCTTTCTCTAAAGGTCCAATGTTTTGTTGGTTAGAGTTTGACTCTTTGAAAACTTAGGGTCTCCATATTCAATATATAGTCATGTGTCTCTTAATGATAAGGAAATGTTCTGAGAAATGAATAGTTAGGCATTTCATTGTTGTGCCAGTATCATAGAGTGTAGTTACACAAAACTACATGGTATAGCCTACTACACACCTAGGTTATATGACATAACCTATTGCACTTAGGTTACAAACCTGCACAGCACGTTACTGTACTGAATGCTATAGTCAATTGTAAGACAATGTTAAGTATTTGTGTATTCAAACATAGAACATGTACAATAAAAATAGAGTGTTATAAATTTAAGGGACCATCATCATATATGTGGTCCCACATTGACCAAAATATCATTATGTGGCCCATGACTATAATAACATGCATACATATTGTATATGTGTAATTTATATATATAATTTATTACTCCTTAGATAAATTATAGTGCCAGTTCTTGAGACAAAAATATCTTCTTGATATAATCACTTAAGTTCAGTGGCCACCTGATGAATACTTAGACTCATGGGAGAAGCCTGGACAGCATCTTAAACTTAATTCAGATAAGGATTCAGTTGAAAATATAGTATACTTGTTGATATATTAATAATTGAATATATAAGAATATCTTTTCCAATTTCATCTTAAGTATCAGTTTTCTGATTATCATAAAATAGTAAATGGGTAGAAATATTTAATTAAAAAAGTTCTTTCTTAGGTGGGGGATGCTCTTTAGAGTCTTATTTGACTTTAAAATGCCAGTTACATCATTTAAGTTGCAGATGTCTGCAATCCGTTATATTATAGTATTTTATATTCATATGTTTTATCCATATGCTCTGCATTGTACACAGTGGCTTCCCAGTGTGGATTTAGTCAGGTAAACAAAAGCCATTTTAGTTATTTCAAAGAGGAAGGATTTTTATTTAGGGAAATAAAGGCTTAAAACAGTTGGAAAGATTAGAAAAGTAGCTATCAGGAAACATACGATTCAGTGTTCAAGAAATCAGGTAGTGCCAGAACCACAGGAACCAGTGTTTATATTTTCCACTGTCTGCAGCATCAAAGTGGGTGATCTGTCAAAGAACAGCCAGAATCTTCTCAGCAAATCTCATGCTGATCACCTGCTAAAATGCAGGCATCTGGTCACCACTGATAAAAAAAGTATTTTCTACTGAATCTCCCTAACCTATCATATCTCATTTAAAGAACTTTCATTGGTGAAATCTAACCTGGAAGTGAAGAAGAATTCTGGAAAATATGGTTTCCTGGCTTTTAGACCCTACTATATAAAAAGATCATAGAAAGATAACAATGCCACAGAGCCACTAGCAGAAGATTAGGAAACAAAGCTACATAAATTTTATGCAGTAGAAAAAGACTACTAGGTCCCTATTAAGTAGGCCATAAATATTATGGAAAAGAGTACATGGAAGCAGTAGAGAGTATTCTTACATACAGTGATGAGTTTCAATGGTGCCCTGAAAAGTAGCTATTGGGCAATAGGTCTAAATATGTTTTTCTTCAGTAGCAGAGAAACATATGACTCAATAGGAAAAAGTCAAAAAGAAAGAAAAGGAGGGGAGTCATTAAAAATATAATTGCTTTTAAGATAGGAATATAAACAAACATACATTGTTTAATGAACATCAAGCCTCTCATTGTATAATATGAGATTGAAACTGCATGATGAATATATGATATATAGGTAACTCTCCTGTAAGGTATTATAGACGAGTGTTTTTTAACAGTAAACTTGTTTGTAGTAATGTTAAATTTCTAATTATTTTTAAGATCCTTGTTTTTCTTACCAAGAATATGACAAAATGTCTATATATGCTTTTTCTTGAATACTGACTATATTTCATTTTTGTCCAAAAAATGAATTATCAAAAATATTGAGTGTATATTGGCCAAAACTTTATTTAACTTCAAATATATTCTTACTTAATCCATATTCGCCAAAGATCATTTTCTTGACTTACAGATAACAAAATATATCCATTAAATACTATATTGTTATACGCTTTGTTTTAGGTAAACACTGCATGGTAGTAACAATAAGAGCAGCAATAGATAATACTTACTGAATAGTTACTAAGGACTAGGTAGTCTGCTAAGTGTTTTATATGCATTACCTCATTTAATCTCCACAAGAATGTTATTAAGACTGGCACTGTATATATTCTCATATTATAATTTACAAAATTTTGCAAAGCTAATTTTCATGGAGCTGAGTTTCAAACTCAGGCAACCTGGATGCAGAACTCACACTTATTGATAGAAACTGTTCTCTCAAATCGTGTCTTAATGATTTTACGACGTATGATGCTTATAGAATAAAGACATTAATTAAATCGTAAGCCTCTATAGAAAACATATAACTTAGGGACATGTCTTTTTCATTTACTCCCAAGGCAATGGAAAGACTGTTTGAGCTGCAACTGTTCATGGACATGGTTATGTAGAATTTAGAATTTATCTGAGTCAGCTCCCAATATGATAACATACACTAAGCTTCTCTAAAGAAGCACATTTCACAAACCATTCCAATCCGGCAAACTTCGTGAGGCAAACACCGCAGAGACATCAAGCTCTCCAAGAGATCCAAAAGAAGGAGAGGAAATTCTTGGAATCACGGATGACTATGAGGTATGTTTGAGCCATTCTGACCCAGGGTCCTGTGTGAATATACCCTTTTCCTAATGCATGAGTCTATTTAAAATAAATAACACTTATAACTTTGATCATTACAAGTTATGCAATAAATATTAGGAAAAAAATCATTATCTGAAGTGCTCAACAGATGAGTTGTAAAAGAGGCAAATAAACCACATATGTATTTTAAAAAGAGAAAAACAGTAGGGAAGCCATCCGACATTGGAGCTAGCGATAGATGCTGACTCTTAATTGTATATCATTCATTGATCGCTGGTTGCCATGGAGTAGGAAATATCAGACTCTGGAGAAAATACTGCTGCTATGAAAAGGTTTTGCTGTTATAAATTCAATTTTATAATCATGTTTTGCCTCTACTTTATTTTGGCCTCTATTTTATTTTGGCCATGTGGCCAATTAATGTTTTAAAAAAGAAAGTCATTGCCTTCTAATAGTAAAATAGATGCTTTAGCAGAGACATACTAAATATGTATTTTAAAATGCTTATAAGTAAAAAAAGAACCATATAATTCTTTGTTTCATTGTTTTTCATATATTTTATTATTCACACATTTTACAAGTTTAAAGAACTGCCTTTTTATAGTTTCTCTGGTTTTAAATTTCTACACATTAATGGAAATAATAAAAGAAAATATGATGATAAAAATGGTTCTTAAATAATGCCCAAGAGAGCTCCTATTCCGACTTTATCTATTCCTTGCAGGCACATCCTTAACATACCATAAGATGTGGACTCTATTTAGCTGACACTTCAGTGGTGTAAGTGTTTTTTACAACTAATCAGCACCTGAATAATCAAAGGTGTGTACCATCCGTCAGCTTTAATGAAGCATTAAAATACTTTAATGGAACTTAGGGTAATAAGAAAGTCTCTTATGCAGTTGATCTACTAACAAGAACATTTTCAGAATTAATAATAATAGAGTAAATTTTCCAACAAAGAATGGGCCCTTACTTTACCTCAGCAATCCCATTTATAAAATTAGAATTGTTTTATGTATTTCAAGGGGGTGTTGGATCTAACTAATGATTAAACTGTCCTGAAGTATTAATAGCTTTTTGGTTGTAATTATATCTTTAGTTCTTTTAGTTTAAGGATCAGTCATAACAGAGAAAAGAAAAACTAAATAAAACAAGCTGTGGTTTTCCAAAGATACAAAATTATACTTGAAAGAAACTGTGCCTCACAGAAAATATTTTACATTATAGATTAATATTTCTCTAATAATTCCTATATGACTATTAGAACATGACAAAAAGTTACAATGTATTAACAGACAGGTTGCATATAATATTCAAACAAAATAAAGTTGGTATAATTGATATTTAACATTACTTTCATTACTGTTAGAAAATCATCCACTTCAACAATGGATATTAAGGCAGCTGATAAGCAGGAGCATTTTTAAATGATCTTACTCTTAGATCCTGTTTTGACAGTGTCTCAGCAATTAATTTTTTACTGTGTATATATTTTCTCCTTATAGTTTACTTATAGAACCTCTATTATATTTTGGGTTACAACATACTTACACAAAAATCAAAATTTCCTAGCTTGATTTGTGGTAAATGAGATGACAGGGAAGTATGTGAAAAATTATTAGAACTATATTTTGCCCTCTACCCTTCCTTCTGCTGAGATTTACAACCCATGCTCTTTTAGCTGTTTTCCTCAGTGCTTCAGGATGGTGGAACAGAGAAAGGGAAAAAGTTTAGGTAGTTTTTCTCACAATCCCTCCTCCCTGTATACTCTGCTAGATTTCCCCTGAGTTTTATTTCCCTCTATGCACGTGCATGCCCATCAGTTACTTCCAAATTAAGAAGGAGTTAATGTGGTGTTTGTTTTTCCATTCTTCAGATACTTCACTTAGGATAATGCTGTCTATTTCCATGCAAATTGTTGCAAAATGCATTAATTCATCCTTTTCTTGGCTCAGTCGAATTCTATGGTATACATATATTAAATACCACATTTTATTAGCCCACTCATGAATTGATGGGTACTTGGGTTGATTCCACATCTTTTCAATTGTGAATTGTGCTGTAATAAAATTTTGAGTGCAGGTGTCTTTTTGATAAAATCACTTAGTTTCCTTTGAGTAGATACCCAGTAGTGGGATTGCTGAATTGAATGATAGGTCTACTTTTAGTTCTTTGAGGAATCTCCATACACTTTTTCATAGAAGTTCTCCTAATATGCAGTGCCATCAACAATGTATGTATAAGTGTTCCTTTCTCCCTGCATCCATGCCAGCATCAGTTGTTTTTGGACTTTTTAATAAAAGCTATTTAACTGGGGAGAAGATGGTATCTCATTGTGGTTTTAATTTGCATTTCCCTGATGATTAGTGAAATTGAGCATTTTTCATACATTTATTGGCCATTTTTCTATCTTCTTTTGAAAAACTTCTTTTGTTCATGTCTTTTGCCCACTTTGTAATGGGGTTGTTTGATTTTTTTTC
This sequence comes from Mirza zaza, assembly GCA_008750895.1. Classification (NCBI taxonomy): domain Eukaryota; kingdom Metazoa; phylum Chordata; class Mammalia; order Primates; family Cheirogaleidae; genus Mirza; species Mirza zaza. Next base: position 54,000 of record VSMD01075443.1, on the reverse strand, counting down.
TTGCACCTTACCTGATGTCAAATTATACTACAAATCAATAGTAAAGCAGACAGCATGGTACAGGTATAAATATTGGTTTATACTATACTTTATTTATTGATAAATAAATACAGGTATAAATATTGTTTTATACTTGACTTAAAAAATGGTAGGCAGAAAACATGTTGAGGTTGAAGTGTCTTCTAAAACAATAGATAATTTTTTTTCTTACAGTCAATCATTAATGAGACTATAAATATATGTTTTTGTTGAAAAACATCAGTTTTTATTTTCATTCTAAAGCATTTGATTCTGGGATAGGACTATAGAAATAGTCCATGACAGGGTTTCATAGGGGAAGGTGGGATCAAGCCTATGCAGGCTCATAAAGGGAAGCCATTGATGAATTGTGAGGAAATAGATGATATGATTAGATTTTCATATATGTATGCATGTATATATGTATATCTGCTGCTAGGGAAAGGCATTACAGAAAGATAATAGTGCAAGAAGGCAGAGAGGTTAGGTGACTATTTCATAATTTCAGAAAAGATATAATGTTAGCTGACTTAACATGGTACAATGGAAATGGCAAGACCTGGAACGGTACGAGAATATATAGTCTGGGGTTAGAAGTAAGAACCTTTGCTTATAAATGTGGATAATGACACATCCAATAAACATGCAAGCAATTAGGAATTAAGTGTAGAAGGCATTTTGGATTCATTGACCCAGAGCTGAGATTTAATGTCACTGGAATGGGTGGAAAATATTAGAAAAGGAGAATGATTTCAAGGCTTTCTAAGCCATCCCACAAACAGTGGTTGGGTTTATGGAAAGCTGCTTAAAACAACCAATCACATGAGAAAGCATATTGTAAAGGAGTCAGTGAAGAGAATATTTCAAAACCCAGTGGCCAGCTGGATCTGAGTCAAGCTTTGTTTCTTTCTCTTTTTCTTTCTTTCTCCATCTAACTAAACTGATAGATAGGAGGGGAGGCTCCAGTGGACTTGGAATGTAAGATCTTCATGACCTTAACAAGAGCAATTTCATGGAAGTGCTGGAGAGGAGTCAGGTTAGGGTGATGGAGGGTTTCAAGAACAAATGGGAAGTGAAGTGTGGATCCACAAAGTACAGACAACACCTTGAGCAGCTTTGCTATGCAAAGGGTGGCAGAGGATGTTCAGTAATGGTGCAGTATAGTTTAAAATTATCAGTTAACAGGGCATATCATTATGCTGATCTGAATGAAAAGAGAGAAGGGCTTGAATAAGCAGAGAATAAGATATTAGAAGAATAGTGGAGTCAAAAATGTATTTCCTCTGTCTATACTTTGATGTGTAGAGAAAACAGTTCTCTAACTGATCTAATTTTTTTTCTTAAATTTTTACCATCCTGAGTAACAGAGACAGTAAATTTTTCCAATTAAATTTTTTTTCCCATTCTTTTAGATTTAAACAGCTTTTTTTTTTTTTTTAATTTAAAACTTCCATCAATTCACCTCTCAAGTTCCTTTCAGAGTTAGTTTAGGCTCCTTTGGGCAGCTTAGTATAGCAGATCTTGTACCCTTTATCTTTTTTCACTAATGTGATACCTGCATAGGGGGAAAAGGGACAGGATTGCTTTGTCTTTAAGAAAAGATGGGAGAGGGAATCATATCATTCCACACTGCATTGTGTTTTAGTCATCTTTGTTGATGGTGTCCACACAGGTGTGATTGGTCTCATTACCAGACCAAGTGTTCTGGATAATTTATCTGGTCTCAATATCTCTGCCCATGGCATTTACTTTTTTCTGTTAGCATGCATTTTTACTAGCATGTTTGATATAATTGTTTTCCTTCTTTGGAGCATGTGACCATTCATTGTAACCTGAGTAAGACACTGGAAGTCAGGAATATAGCATCGATCCCTTCTTTCTACCTGCCTTTTGCCATTGGTACTGTGTAATTTCTCCGACGCCACTTGGGAAGTAGAGCCAAACCTATATTTCACATTCTCCTAAGCTTGCGTCTTCCACACTAGGTTCAAGGAAGCAAGCCATTAGCTTAAAGTCATCAAAATTTCTCCATTATGTATTCAAGTATATCTAAAGTATTTTTCCCGCCTGTCAATATTGGGCCCTGTTATCAGACTGCCTATTTTCTCTCCCATCTTTTTTTCTTCATTCAGTCTTTCAAGAATAGCAAGAACTGAATTGAAATGGTGTCCTTTATGTCATATGCACCTACTTTAAGGCTTCATACCTCATGATCTAGAACATATAAAGTTTTCTTCTTGTTTCCACCCCAGGAACCAGAAAAGTTAAATATTTGTTTCCTTAGTCACCATCACTGCTAGTAGTATACATGCAACAGAATACTAATCAAAAGCATGGAAACAGAAATTTGCTTGAGCCTTGTACTCATAAAAGAGAGAAAAGTGCATGGTGCTAACACTTTTCTTCCCTCGGCCTGTTTTTATGCTTAGAATGTGGACAAGAATAGTGATCACAGTGAGGGAAAGAGAGAGAATCTTAGATATATAAATTCCACACAATTTTTGAATCTGTCTACATGAAGAATTCATGCCAACAACTTTCTGAATACCCACAAACTATTTAGTATCTGAGAAAAAATAAACTTACATTTGAATTATAAGTATTTGTTAACTATTTTAGTATTTATACCCAATATCAATTCTGACTGATATAATTCTGCTTTCCTATCTATTTAAAATGCTCTTTTTTCATTCTCTTCTATCTCTAAGTTCTTTCTCTCTTTTTTTTTTTTTTTTGACACAGAGTCTCATTCTACTGTCCAGGCTAGAGTGCCATGGCATCATCATAGCTCTCTGCAACATCAAACTCCTGGGCTCAAGTGATCCTCCTGCCTCAGCCTCCTAAGTAGCTGGGACTGCAGGTGCATACCACCACACTGGGCTAATTTATCTAATTTTTGTAGAGTCTCAGTCTTGCTCTCTCACTTTTGTAGTCTCTCACAAGTGAGTCTCTCACTTTTGTAGGGTCTCACTCTTGCTCAGCCTGGTCTCAAACTCCTGACCTCAAGTGATCCTCCCTCCTCAACCTCCCAATAATGTCACTTCTTAGAGAGGAGTTGACATAATGTAAGTCTTCAGCTTATATTTATCATAAAATCTATGATAGACCCTATATTGTATGCTAAAGATTACTGTGATTTCTTAGTGAAAATTATCTCCTACTCTAGTGCTATTTCATGCAAAAGAACTACTGTAAAGTAGACTTTTAATAATTGGAAAATACCCTGAACATTTTTAGTCTTCCAAATGTAAGTTTCTACTATTAATCATTTTTTCCTAAAGAAAAATTGTTATTAGCATTATTTTTTCTGGTTTTGTTGTAGTTGTTTTCAACCAGGTCCTAGAAGCTCCAGCTGTGGGTTGGTGGCAGTCACCAAAGCTGAGCAGGCCCAGATACAGGTGCTAGAATGCTAGTTAGGCACTTCTAGTGTTCAGTGACATGCTGCCCTTCATGAGTCTTACAGCTTGAGCATAGTAAACTTATTTCTTGGTGGTATTTTATAGTAACATATGTGATGCATTTGGGTGATAATTCACATATAAATGCAAATTACAATTAGGTTAATAACATGTCTGCTCTACTTGTATTTGAATTTGTTTACTTCTGTAAAATTTTCTTCATCCAAATGAAATAAATAAAGAAACTTTTGCCAATGACTGCAACAACCTTGAAACAGTAGTTATCTACCACTGATAGCCATGACCACCCCCCACACCTGTATGCCCATAAATAGCAGGGGTACAGAGGGCCAAATCATCATCACAATGGATGCTTTTAAAGAGGTGGTCCTGCTAGGCAAGTCTTAATATGGTGGAATGTCAGGTTTGGGAACACTTTTAACCTTAATTTCTTTCAATCTATATGTTATTTCATTGTCATAATCAATGCTAATTTTAATGGATATATGTCTGTATCACTAGTATACTTACAATGCTTCATGGAGTACAGACAAATTGGCTACCTAGCTACATTAAAATAACTTGGGATTTTATAAATCATGTATTTCTTATATCATTTCCAGATAGTCTTATTCAACAAGTCATGAGTGGGATTTTAGAATATATATGTATAATATTATAATTATATATATTATATGCAATATATTTTAAAATTTCTGAATTTCTCTCTTTCTCTACCCTCCTCTTTCTTCCACTTCCCGCCCCCCTTCTCTTTATTCTGTAAGTGGGTTTGTAAACTGTTGTCTACATCCTCATTTAGAAAAGTTTATACCTGGTTTGTGTACCTGGATGTGATTTTAATATACTTTCCAAAATTTGGATTCACTTGAAATATTAATCCATGTTGTCTCAAGTAAATTTCTCTATTGTTAACTTTTAAAAAAATCTAGATATTTAAATACAAAGTAAGCTTGTGAAGATATATCCTCCACTCATAGGAGGTCCAGATGATAATGAGGACTATGTCTACAGCACATAGTACAGTGACAATTTCCAGGAATTATCAAGAATAAAAATATATCCCAGTTTGACAAACTATTATTTCAGGTACATTATTAATTCAATAAACAAAATTTTTAAATAAAGATGTATTATAAGCAAAGCACTATAAACATCCTGTATTGGGGCTTCTTAAAATTCCTCCCTAACAAAGATGAGGGTTGTAATTCTCAGCTCAGCTGTTGTGTACTTGGGACTCACCATTCAAGATGTACCCGTAAATTACTCTGAAGTGCAACTCCAACACCAGATGTCTGTAAACAACAAATATAGGCTGCCTTTAAAGACTGTGGCCCAACTATGATCCTCACATTAAATAAAAACTACTCAAAACACAAGAAAGGGCTACTCTTAATGAAGACCGCTTTTGAAGCTTTGAGATACCCATCACTTTGAAGTTTGAGCACTCGGATCCATATTTATTCAATTGTTTACACTTACAATTTTTCATGCATGCTCCTCAGTTCTGAAAAGAAAATAAAAGCAAAACAGATAGATTATCTACTGGTATTATTTACATGTTTTTTGTGAAGGTAGACAATAATATCAAAGAAATAAGCATTTATTTATACTTTGAGATAACTAAAATAAATAATACAAAAATATCATATTAAACAATAACAGAGAATTTAGGGTTGTCAAAAAAGATCACTTTTTTCAGGGTGATATATAAGCTTCTCTGAAAAGAAAGCCATGTAACAATGTGAACAAAGGCATTTCCCTCTGTTTTAGAGTATCCATAGTTACAGAGAAAGCAGTACGTAAAATGTTCTATATCTAAGGCTGCCCAGTTACATTCTCTTAGATCAGAAGCTTCAAACCATGCTTCCATTCTGTAGGGTAACTCATTAAAGTGTTCAAGGCATGCTTATACTTCACAGCTGCCCACTGAACACAGAATAATAAGCAGACCCTACAATGCCAGTCTACCTTTATTATATTGGAAATTGATTCTTGTGATTAGCTGTTGGTTTTTGGTTTCTTTTTGTTTATTTGAAAAGTACTCCCTCCCACGCTTTATGTTGGTAATAAAGGATACTTTTGACCCAAGGGTAAAGTAGATGTAGTTTGAGTGGTATTGGTCCCTCTCCACAATGCTGTCATGTGGATAGGAGTGTTGGGCAGAGCTGAATATAATACCCAACCCTTTGGCTAGGCAACTGGTTCAGTGATGCCTCCATGATCCAACACAAGTCTATCATGAATTAACACAGAGCTTTCTTTATTCTCTAGAGCTCTAAGTACAGGTTCTTTCTAGTAGGTTCATAAGTTGGTGCTATAGGGAACTAGAGGTTGATGGAAGTATATTTCATGCCACGTGACATTATGCTGTCTAATCAACAAAGATGGGGATATCTTGCATTCCTAGTTACGTGAATTAAAGAATTTGCTTTTGACATATTACTTAAGCTGGCTTGATATGTTCCAATCACTTGCAATAAATACAATTCGAAAACACTAATTTTCCTACAGCCAAATAGCATAAAATGACCCAGATGAAACTTTTATACACTTTTATAAATATAAATATACTTTCCACACTTTTATAAATGCATACATTTCCCAAATCCAAAATTTAACACTAGCACATTTAACACAACTATTCAGAATATATTATTATTTTAAAAATACTTTTAAGATTTAATTTCACAGCCTCTCTGGCCACAATTTAATAAGACTGTAGAGAGGAGAATGTGAAACACCAACTTCATGATGATGCTGGATTTGGGCACATGTTCACATAATGTATAAGACAAATCTTGAGTTCTAACCTTTGGTTAAAGGTTCATATAAATAAAATACACATAATTTCCTTTTAAATTTATTATTTGCATTTGTTTGTATATAAACTTCTATAAAACTTCTCAATACATCAAAAAAAAATTCAGTTGTTTATACTTCTGGTTGTCCTTATTCACTGTTTGCTCCACCATCTAAATAATTCTTTACAATGTTGAATCATATTTGACCAATAATTTGCAACTTTCTTTTCAATTCTTTCTTTTCAATTTTCAACTATTTTTCTATCTAGGAAAAGCCAGTCACTTTCAATTTTACAGCTACTGTAAAATTTTCTTTTTGTTTAGCTATGGAAATGTGCTCAAGGATTTTTAAAAGTTTAAAGAGATTATACTGTCTATTTTCTTCACTATACAAGCATATTTACCCTACAAAAATGCCAATAGGTTAGTTAAGCACAACTTCCTCTTATAGGAAACATACTGCTGTTATTATTAACCAAGGTTTCTGAAATTCTTGCTAAGGCTTCTGTAATTATTAATATTAATGTTTTTAGGATTTATCCTTTCCTCTTTTCATCCTCTGGGCAGCATCCATATTTAAAATAAGATGACCCAACTTCCATTGAAAGTTTGATTTTTTTAGACAGTGGTAGAATTAATATGAGGTACTCCATATACTTCCATTCCATATGTTATGGACTGAATGGTTGAATAACTTCAAAATTCATATACTGAAGCCCTAAACATCTATGCAACTTTATTTGGAGAGAGAGCCCTCATTGAAATAATTGAAGTTAAATGAGGTCATAAGTGTAGGGCCTTGACCCAATAGAATTGATGGACTTTTAGGAAGAGAAAGTGACCTCTGTCTTCGTACATGCACAGGCAAGCTGAGGAAGGGCTGTGTGAGTGCACAATAAGTAAGCCAGAAAGAGAGTCTTCCCCAGAGACTAACCAGGCTGGCACTTTGATATCAGAAGTCTAAAGTCTAAAACAGTGAGAAAATAAATTTCTGTCATTTGAGCCACCCAGTCTATGGTATTTTGTTATGACAGCTCAAGAAGAGCAAAACACCATATTCATGCAACAAAAAAAAGTATGCTGGAGTGAGCAAAGACTTTAACAGCCTAGTATTTATTCTGCAGGCCACTTTGTTAATTTTAATTGATTCAAGAAGTATTTATTATGTACTGGAATCTTTCTGAGGAACTTAGGGATAAATCAGTGACTAAAACCAAGACCTCTGTCATTGCAGAATTTCCATTTCAGTGGGAGTTGGGGTGGCTGAAAGCAGGGCAAACACACAATAAATAAGAAGGATAATATATAAGTGAATCAAATAAGTTAGAGGGTGAACACATGGTATGGAGAAATGGAGAGCATAGTAAAAGCTTGTGTGCATATTGACAGTTTATCAAGGAAAGACATTAGTAGAAGCTGTGATCAAAGAAGTAATAGTGAGAAAGCCTTTATAAGGCAAGAGTTTTTAACCCTGGTGTAGATTAAAATATAAGATACTCATAAAATTTGATGGAAAATATTTTTTTTCAGTCATGTCATAGAAAGTTAAATAATTGGCTCCCAAAGATACCAACATCTTTATTCCCAGAACTTGTTGATGTGTTACCTTACATTGGCAGAGGTACTTTGCAGATATTATTAAGGATTTAGAGAAGGGGTTTATACTGGGTTATCTGGTGACCTCAATGTATTTACAGATGTCATTATCAGAGGGAGCCAGGGGGATTAGAATTAGAGAGAGGAGATGAAATAACCAGCAGAGATAGGAGTTAGGGGCTTTAAAGAGGAGTTAGGGGCTTTTCCACTATCCAAGGAATGCAGATAACCTCTAGAAACTAGAAAAGACAAAGAAATAGATTCTCCCTTAGAGCTTTAAGAAAGTGAAAACTTATTGACATGTTGACTTTAGCATAGTAAACATGATTTAGGATTTCTGACTTCCAGAACTGTAAGATAATGAATTTGTGGTTTTTTAAGCCACTTAATTTGTGGCAATTTTAATAGCAACAACAAGAAACTAATATATATGTCTAAGTGAAATACATTATCTCAACATAATAGTAGTAGTAACAGTACATGTAACTTTCTCACAAAAGTAAATTACGGATATTTCATATCATATATAGTTCTTGAAAGTATCTAAAACTAGTGTTTATGGTCAAGATTACATCAAAACTGTAGTAGTTATCATATCCAGTGCCAGGAAAATTCACTGATAAATTTTATTTAATGAATTAATGAGAAATGCATATGTATTGCTATACCATAAATTTATAATATATTTAGTATATTGATTACTGTATCAATAAAATGAGTTTCTTAGAATTTTAGTATTCTTATTTGTTTGGAAACATGAATTTTGGGAAGTGTCCATGGCTTAATCAGGTATTGAAGGTGCCCATGGAGCAAAAAGTTAATAATCCCTACTACAGGACTTCGTAAGCTACTATGAAGACTTCGGCTTTCACTGAGAGGAAAGTCTCAGGGATCTGCAGCAGAAGAGTAACATGGTGTCATTTCTTATAACATCTAAAAGGATCCCTTTGGCTACCATGTTGAGAAAGTGTCACTGGAGGCAAATATCCAGGCAAGAGAAGATGCATCCTCAGATCAGTGTGATAATGATGTAGGTGGTAAGAAACAGTCCAATTTTGATTGCATTTAAAAGTTTGAGCAAACAGTATTTTTCAATGGAATGGATATAGAGTTAGCAAAAGCAGATTGTTGTTGCTGTGTGCATGTGTGTTTATTTGTTCGATGGTTCTAAAAGGATTATAGGTGAAGATTCAGTAGAGATTTTCATGATACAGAAAAGTGAGGAGATAATTGCTTGAAGGAGTTTTTGAGTAGATAAAAGGGATGAGCTTCAATGCATAACTGGAAGCCTGGTTTTCCACAGTAGCATGGACAAGAAATAGGCTAGACTAATTTATTTTGCACCTCCTATTTCTCAATTCTTGAACTTCGGATTTTTCAAACTGAATTATATCCAAGCCATATATGACAAACCCATAGCCAATATCATACTGAATGGGGAAAAAATGAAAGCATTCCCACTTAGAACTGGAACAAGACAAGGATGCCCACTATCTCCATTTCTATTCAACATAGTGCTGGAAGTCTTTGCTACAGCAATCAGACAAGAGAGCAGAATTAAGGGTGTCCAAATGGGAGCAGAAGAGATCAAACTCTCACTCTTTGCTGATGACATAATATTATACCTAGAAAACCCCAAGGATTCAATGAAGAGACCCTTGAACTGATAAATAAATTTGGTAAAGTCTCAGGATACAAAATTAATACACAGAAATCAGAGGCATTCATATATGCCAACAACAGTAAAAGTGAGAACCAAATAAGAGACTCAATTCCCTTCAAAATAGCAACAAACAAAATAAAGTACCTAGGAATATGTTTAACTAAGGAGGTAAAAGACCTCTACAAGGAGAACCATGAAACACTGAAGAAGGAAATAGCAGAGGACGTAAACAGGTGGGAGAATATACCATGTTCATGGGTGGGAAGAATCAACATTGTTAAAATGCCTATATTACCCAAAGTGATCTACAGAGTCAATGCAATTCCTATTAAAATACCATCATCATTTTTCACAGATATAGAACAAATTTTACCCTTTGTATGGAACCAGAGAAGACCCCGTATAGCAAAATCAATCCTAGGCAATAAAAACAAAATAGGAGATATCAATTTACCAAACCGCAAACTATACTACAAGGCTATTGTAATTAAAACAGCTTTTCACTGGCACAAGAACAGGGACATTGACCAGTGGAACAGAGCAGAGAACACAGATATAAAACCATCCTCATATAGCCAACTAATGTTCCACAAAGCGGATAAAAATATACACTGGGGGAAAGAATCTTTATTCAATAAAAGGTGCTAGGAAAACTGGATAGCCACATGCAGAAGACTGAAACAGGGCCCATACCTTTCACCTCTCACAAAAATCAACTCACACTGGGTAACAGACTTGAATCTTAGGTGTGAAACTGTTAGAATTCTAGAGAAAAACGTTGGAAATACTCTTCTAGAGATCGGCCTAGGCAAATAATTTATGAAGAAGACCCCAAAGGCAATCACAACAGCAACAAAAATAAACAAATGGGACCTGATTAAATTAAAATTGGCTTCTGCACAGCCAAAGAAACTGTCAAGAGAGCAAACAGACAACTCACAGAATGGGAGAAAATTTTCACATGCTACACCTCCGATATAGGGCTGATAACTAGAATTTATTTAGAACTCAGGAAAATCAGCAAGAAAAAAGTCAAACAACCCTATCAAAAAGTGGGCAAAGGACATGAACAGAAATTTTTCAAAAGAAGACAGAATAATGGCCAACAAACATAGGAAAAAATGCTCAACATCTCTAATCATCAGGGAAATGCAAATCAAAACCACAATGAGATATCACTTATCTCCAGTGAGAATGGCCTTTATAAAAAAATGCCCAAACGATGGATGTAGATGCGGAGAGATAGGAACACTCCTACACTGCTGGTGGGACTGCAAACTAGTTCAACCTCTGTGGAAAGCAATATGGAGATACCTCAAAGCTATACAAGTAGATCTACCATTTGATCCAGCAATTCCACTACTGGGCATCTACCCAAAAGATCAAATGACACTATACAAAAAAGACACCTGCATGCAAATGTTTATAGCAGCACAATTCACAATTGCAAAGTTATGGAAACAATCCAAGTGCCTATCAATACATGAGTGGATTAATAAAATGTGATATATGTATAACATGGAGTACTATTCAGCTTTAAGAAACAATGGTGATATGGCACCTCTTGTATTTTCCTGGATTGAGCTGGAACCCATTCTACTAAGTGAAGTATCTCAAAAATGGAAAAACAAGCACCGCATGTACTCACCAGCAAATTGGTATTAATGGATCAACACCTAAGTAGACACATAGGAATAACATTTACCCAGTGTCAGGCAGATGGGAGGGGGGAGGAAGGGATGGGTATATACAAACATAATGAGTGAGATGTTCAATGTTTGGGGATGGTCACGCTTGAAGCTCTGACTTGAGGGGGGATGAGGGGCATGGGCAATATACATAACCTTAACATTTGTAACCCCATAATATAGTGAAATTAAAAAAAACAAAATTACAAACTAGAGGCAAATATATTACTTATTAATAATAGAAGAAATAATAGACACAAAGAGAATGATTTATAAAAAATATTCTTCATTGTGCAAATAAAAGCTTACAATTCCTTATTAATAAAAGCATGGACCAGAGATTAGGGATAGAAGATCTAGAGTTTAAACTCAAATTGTCATTTGATTATTATTATGAAAATATCAAAATTTCTTTTTTCAAAAGATGTCTTTTATAATTATATCTAATTGTGTATTAATTTTCTCTTTTTTACTATCTAAAAACGAATTGACAGAAATTAGTTATTTGAACGAGTAGAAAATATTGTATTAGGTAATGACCTAATGTATATATAAGGAAATGGCTTAATGTATGCCTTTTTAAAAAAATATGGCCATCTTTGACTAATTCTAAAAGCTGAAACACATACTTAATTAAAGCATAAATAAAGTAATGGAGAAAAATGGGAAAAAGCAAGAAAGCAATGAAGGGTGTCACCCAAAATTTCACAACTTAGAAATCTGCACAGGAGTTAAGTAATACCTCATTGTGGTTTTGACTTGCATTCCCTGATGATTAGAGATGTTGAGCATTTTTTCTTGTATTTGTTGGCCATTAGTCTATCTTCTTTTGAAAAGTTTCTGTTCATGTCATTTGCCCACTTTTTGATAGGGTTGTTTGATTTTTTCTTGTTTATTTTCCTGAGTTCTACATACATTCTAGTTGTCAGCTCTTTATTGGATGTGTAGCATGTAAATATTTTCTCCCATTCTGTAAGTTGTCTGTTTGCTCTCATGATAGTTTTATAACCTAAACATTTGTACCCCTGTAATATGCTGGAATAACAATAATAATAAAAAAGAAATCTGCATTGTTAACATTTTACAGATTTTTTCTTTTAGGGTTTTTTCTCTTTCTTTTCCTTTCTATTTTTTATTTTGTTTTCTTTGCTGTTCTTCTTTTCACTGTTTTCATTACTTTCTAATCTAGCTTTTTATTTAATAATTTACTGTGAACATTTGTCCGTTATGTTAATATTCTCACAATATTAACCTAATGATACCTAAAATTTCAAAATTCAATAGCATTTGATATTATATGTGAACTGTTTGCTGCAAACACTGTAATTTATGTTATTTTTAAAATTTGCATGTGTCCTTGCCGTTCTTTATATTTTCTCACTTTCTCTACCACATTTCTCAGTCTTGGTGTTGTGACAAATTTATGACCATAGATCACCAGTGATGCAGAGAATAGGATAAATCATAGCATAAAACATAGGATAAACCACATGTAATTCTTCTATATTGTAGCCACCCAGGAGACTGTTGTACTGAGGGGTTGTAACATGAACACATTTCAACATTTCTTACCAGGTATGTTGAGTTGCAAACATGGTTAGTAAAGCCTTTATGGTGATACAGACACTTCTTTTTTGATATTTTTGACACTCCCACCCCAATCACTTTAGAGAATTGATGGCATTCTATTTTTTTTTTTACTGTTTATCTTTACATTTATTAATTATCCTCCAATTATTGGAATTTTATAATTTATTTTTATCTTCTCAGTTTAAGATTTTAACAAACTCTACCTACATTTGCCCTCCTGCCAGCTTCTAAATACCATTTTAATAATATAATTTAAAGCAGATATTTTATATTACTATGTGTTCCCATAAGGGCTGTTTGTAATTGCATTGCTTTGGGATGATATTTGCAATACGTTAAGCTCTGTATTTAAGTGCTCTTAATGCTGAACAACAATATTTTCTACCATATTTTTCTATATTTAAGATACATTTTTGCATTTAGAAGGAGTACATACTCAAAACCACTTTTATCTATTTAAAAGGAATAGACACATAGATCAATAGAACAGAAGAGAGAACCCAGAAATAAATTCATATACATGCAGCCATTAATCCTTGACAAAGAAAACAAAAACATATAATGGGGAAAGGACACCCTATTCAATAAATGTTGCAGGGAAAATTATGTAGCCATACAGAAGAATTAAGCCGGATCCCTATCTCTCATTATATATAAAGTTTAGCTCAAGATGGATTAAAGATAAGATGTAAGATCCGTAACCATAAGAATTCTAGATGAAAACCTAGGAAAAAGAATTCTTCTGGACATTACCCTAGGCAAGGAATTTATGACTAAAATTTCAAAAGCAAATGCAGCAACAATAAAAGTATTCAAATGAGACTTAATTAAACTAGAAATCTCCTGGACAGTAAAACAAATAATCAGAAGAGTACATAGACAATCTAGAGAATAGGAATAAATATCTTTGAACTATTCATTCAAAAAAAGACTAACATCTAGAATTCATAAGGAGCTAAACTCATCAAGAAAAAAACAAATAACCCCATTAAAATGGGCAAATGACATGAACAGACATTTTTCAAAAGAAGATATATGAATGGCCAACAAACACATGAAAAAATGCTGATAGCATTAATCATCAGAGAAATACAAATTAAAACCCTAATGAGTTACCATCTTATTCCAGTCAGAATGGCCGTTATAAAAAGTCAAAAAATAATAGATGTTGGCATAGATGCAGTGAAAAGGGAAATGCTTATACACTGTTGGTGGGAATGTAAATTAGTAAAACCTCTGTGGAAAACAGTATGCATATTTCTCAAACAACTAAAAGTAGATCTACCATTTGATCCAGCAGTCTCACTACTGGGTATCTACCCAAAGGAAAAGAAGTCATAATATCAAGAAAATTCCTGCACTAGTATGTTTATTGTGGTAAAATGCACAATAGCAAAGATATGGTATCAACTTAAGTGTGTCTATCAGTCAATGACTAGATAAAGAAAATATGATATTTGTGTATTTGTATGTGTGTGTATGTGTCTGTGTGTGTATATATATATATATACACACACATACACTATAGGATACTACTCAGCCATAAAAAAGAATGAAATAATGTCATTTGCAGCAACTTGGATGGAACTGGAGGCCATTATTCTAAGTGAGGTGATTCAGGAGCAGAAAATAAAATACTACATATTCTCATTTACAAGTGGGAGCTAATTTATGAGTATTCATGGTTGTACATACAGAGTGTGATGATAATAGACATCGGAGATTCAAAAGGGGCAAGTAGGACAGGGTTGAGAGATAAAAAATTACCTGCCAGGAACAAGGCACACTATTTGGGTGATGGCTACAATAAAAGAACAGACTGCATAACTATACAATATATCTGTGAAACAAAATTCAACTGTACCTCCTAAATCTACTGAAATAAAAAGTTAACGTTTGTAAGCACAAAAAATGTGATTGTGGAAGGGTGCTTTCTGAGTCTTTCTGAGTTCATGCTTATTTGATAATATTTTTCTATAAATTTAGCTGGACAAAAAAAATCCTATGTCACATAATGTTTTACACAGAACTTGGAAGGTTTGGATTTATTATCTTTAAAAAAATAGTGTTGTAGAAGACAGTCTGAGGCTGGCTTAATTTTTGTAAATTTAGAGATATCCCTTTCATTTTTCTGTTGAGATTATTTTATGGAGATATTTATGCTTGAAATAAAGAACTTTTACCTAGGTATAACTAATTGACTAGGTGTTGAATTCCTAATAAATTTAATTATTAATAACCCAATTGTATGTTGCTCTTACTAATCTTTGCTCTGCTGTAGGATGTAGTTTATTTATTAATTCCGAACTGGAGCCATGAATTTATTGTGTGTGTGTGTATGTGTGTATATACACATGGGTATATTACAAATATTTATATGTGTTCATTTCTTGTCTCAGAGCATATTTCATGATCACAAACAACAATTTTATTCTATAGCAACTGTGAATGTGTTGATAATCTTTGCTCATGATGTTTCTAAATATGAAAATATCTTAATGAACTTTATTTTCAAAATGACAATACAGAAAATTATTATACCACTGAAATAGAATCATTCATGTTAATTCTCACTCTTCAGCATAAGTCTAAGATTTATTTACTTGACATTTATTGAGCATTTAGTAAATTCTAAGCATTTTTCTCAGTCCAAGCAATATAGCAGTGAACAACATGGATATACAGCTTATATTCTAGTGGGGAGGATAGATGAAAAATATAGATGAAAAACAAGCCACACACAAACACACACAGAGATGCTAAAGAAGAAACGTACAACAGGGAAGAGAGCTAAGGAGTGTTGGCATAGATGGGTATTGCAATTTTTAATACAATGATCAAGGAAGACTTTACCAAGGTGACTTTTGAGACTTAAAGGAGGTGCTCAAATACATAAAATAATTTGCATTCTCTTCTAGGTATAATTCTGGGTATTACACATTAAATGTATGCAGGGAAAATATGTATTTTGCTTCCAAAATGCCATTCTTATCTATAATCAACTTTTATAAATGTGTTAGTTCCCTACAATTGGTAAATACAGTTAGGGAACATATATTTCAATAGTATTGTGATTTCATTTAACAACATTGTCATTTGGATAATGATCACTTAATATACAGAACCATTCTTTAGACTGTTCATGCCATGAGCCACTTAGGCATGTAAGTGCACTCTTGAAAATTGTAAACTATGATTCAGTGGATACTTTGCTACCAGGCTAAAACCACGCTAGTCATAGTTATAGACTTTCTTGAACTTTCCTTCCAACTACCATTTACAAGAATGGAAAGGTTATAAAGTTCAACTTCAGTCAATGATGGAATGGACTTTTAACTTCTGTCTATTCTTTGAAATAATGGTTTTCAAACACTTAAGCACCTCACCTTCAGAATCACAACAGTGTGCTAAAAGAAAAGGCCAATATTAATTCAAGAAAAAAAGGGACTGCCGTAGTATTTTAGAGGTGTTGCAAAAGTTGCCCAACACTTATTTTCTGTGTACTATTGTCTGATTTCTATCAAGATCTACAAACATTTTTATGTGGTTCTGTTTTTGATAAAGATAAAACAATTCCCTCTAAAGAGAGGGAAAGAAAATAAGAAAGTTAAAGAAGACAGAAAGCTCTCAGTTACAGTGTTCTGCTCCATATAGAAAGCAATATCTTTAATTACCAATCAGTGTTTTTGAATTAAATCTTATCAAGTGAAACAAAATCTAAACTGCATTTCATCGAAAATTAGTGCACTCTTAATGAGAAGTGCAATTTAATAATTACAATTTAGCCAATTGAGGAACTTAATTGCATAAAAGCTATCTAACCGAGAAACTAAGAACTTAAAATAGTATGCAGGCATACCTTGGATATATTGCAGGTTCAATTCCAGACCATCACAATATAGTGAATATCACAATAAAGCGAGTCACATAAATTATTTGTTTTCCTGTTGCATATAAAAGTTATGTTACACTATCCTTTAGGCTATTAAGTGTACAATAACATTGTATGTCAAAAAATGTACATGCTTCGTTTAAAAAATGCATTATTGCTGAAAAGTGCTAATGATCATTTGAGCCTTCAGTGAGTCATAATCTTTTTTGTTAGTGTAGGATTTTGTCTCTGTGTTGATGACTGCTGACTGGTCAGGGTGGTGGTTGCTAAAGATTGGGGTGGTTGTAGCAATTTATCACAATAAGACAACAATGAAAGCTGCTACAATGATAGACTTTTGGTTTCATAAAAGCTTTCTCTGCAACATACAATGCTGTTTGATAGCATTTGACCCATAGTAGAACTTCTTTCAAAATTGGAGTCAATTTTCTCAAACCCTGGATCTTCTTTATCAACTGAGGTTATGTAATATTTTAATTCATACATTTTAATTTCAACAATGTTTATAGCATCTTCACCAGGGGTAGATTCTGTCTCAAAATATCACTCTCTTTGCTCATCCGTAAGAAGCAACTCCTTATCTGTTGAAGTTATATCATGAGATTGCAGCAATTCAGTCACATCTCCAGGCTTCTGCTCTAATTCTGGTTCTCTTGGTATTTCTACCACATCTGGAGTTACTTCCCCTACTTTTCTTAAACCCCTCAAAGTCATTCATGATGTAGAAGTCAATTTCTTTCAACCTCTTGTTAATATTGATATTTTGACACCTTTCACGAATCACAAATGTTCTTGATGACTAGAATGATAGATTCTAGCCATTACCTAGAATGGTAAATCCTTTCCAGAAAATTTTAAATTTACTTTGCCCAAATCCATCAGAGGAATTACTGTCTGTGGCATCTATAGCCATATGAAGTGCATTTCTTAAACAATAAGGCTTAAAAGTTGAAATTCCTCTTTGATCTATGGGGTGCAGAATGGATTTCTGTAAGCAGGTATGAAAACAACATTAATCTCCTTGTACATATTATCAAGGCTCTTGAATGCTCAGGTTCATTGTCAATAAACTAATATTTTGAAAGGAATCTTTTTTTCTGAGCAGTAGGTATGAATGGTGAGCTTAAAATATTATACACTAAATCATACTATAAACAGATGTGTTGTCATTTGGACTTTGTTGTTCCATTTATAGAGTGCAGACTAGATTTTGCATAGTTCTTGAAGACCCTAGGATTGTTGTAATGGTGAATGATCACTGGCTTCAACTTAAAAGTCAATGGCGCAGTAGCGTCTAATAAGAGGTAGCCTATCTTTTGAAGCTTTGAAGACAGGCAATGATTTCTCCTCAACAGCTATGAAAGTCCTAGATGGCATCTTCTAATATAAAACTGTCTCATCTCCACGGAAAACCTGTTGTTTAGCGTAGCCACTTTCATCAAAGATCTTAGCTATAGATCTGGATAACTCACTGCAGCTTTACCTTGCACTTTTATGTTATAGAGATAAATTCTTTCCTTAAACCTAATTAATCAACCTCTGCTAGCTTCCAACTTTTCTTCTGCAGCTTCTTCGCCTTTCCCAGCCTTCATGGAATTGAAAAGAGTTAAGACCCTGATGCTGTTGTGGTCTATTTGATCTTCTATCCAGATCACATAAACTTATTCTATATAAGCAATAGGGCTGTTTTGCTTTCTTATCATTCATGTGTTCACTGGAATAGCACTTTGAAGTTCCTTCAAGAACTTTTCCTTTGCATTCACAATTTGGCTAACTGTTTGGCACAAGAGGCTTGGCTTTTACTTGTCTTGGCTTTCAGCGTGCCTTCATTATTAGCCTTAGTCATTTCTAGTTTTTAATTTACTAGAGATGTGCAACTCCTCCTTTCACTTGAAAACATAGAGCCTGATGAAAGATTATTAATTGCCCTAATTTCAATTTTGTTGTGTGTCAGGGAATAGGGAGGCCTATGTAAGAAAGAGAGAGAAATGGGAGTGGCTAGTAGGTAAAGTGTTCAGAACACATATATTTATAGATTAAATTTGCTATCTTATATGGGCACAATTTGTGGTGCACCAAAAGTTACAATAGTAACATCAAAGATCACTGATCACAGATCACTATAACGGACATAATAATAATAAAAAGTTTGAAACATACTAAGAATTACAAAATGTGACACAGAGACACAAAGTGAGCACATGCTATTGGAAAAATGACCTCAATATACTTCTTTGTCAGAGAGTCAGCAGAAACCTTTAATTTGGAAACATGCTATATCTGTGAAGTATGATAAAATGAAGCTAAATAAAACAAGTTATGCCTATATAGTATAATACTGAGGGTCTTATTTGCTGAAGTTCATGGTTCAATTTTTAATAGATTAGATCCAATGCTTTATGAAATATAATATGTGTATATATTCTTTTATAGTGCTGTGATATAATGACCCTTTGCTGACCATAGAATTAGCAGTCTTTATTTTCTCTATTTTTGTATATTAATTGTTAATCTTGTGCATTACCAAGATTTTTATAGAATAGCAAAATATCATTAGATTCTCTATGATATAGTGAAGAGTTTATTTCTTTTGCATATTAACCTTCTATAAATCTAGTACTTGAAATATTATCAGTATAATTTTTTGATTAATAAACTTAATCCTTCCTTCAGAAGTGAAAATAGGTTCTATAGCACCTGGTAGGACCGAACATACAAAGAAGAGTTATATGTTTTGTGATCTTTACCTAGTTGTTTGGGATCCAGTAAAATATTCAGCTTAGATCAGATGCCCAACCAATACCTGCTTATTAGTTGATTCTACATGTTCTGAGAGCCTCTAAGAAATGGTAAAGAAGTTTAAACTACTGTACTTAGTAGTAAATTAGTAAAAAGTTAGTAAAAAGTAAAACATTAGTAAAAAGTTGAGATATAATTTTCTGATAATGTTCTGACTGTATCTTTTACAGTAGCTTTTTATGATATTAAAATTATTCTACATAGATACAGACATAAAATATAGATAAATACATGCATCACATTTTTCTAGTGTTAAAACACTTGTTGGCTATAAGTGCAGGTTGAATATCCCTTTTCTGAAATGCTTGGGGCCAGAAGTATGTTGAATTTTAGATTTTTTAAGATTTTGGAAAGTTTGCATATACATAATGAGATACTTTGGGATGGCACCCAAGTCTAAACACAAAAATCTTTTATATTTTATATACACTTTATACATGTAGCCTGAAGGTAATTTTATACAATATTTTTAGTAATTTTATGAAGGAAACCAAGTTTTGACTGCATTTTGACTATGACCCATCAAATAAGATCAAATGTAGAATTTTACACTTGTGTCATTATGATAACATTCAGAAAACTTTGGAATTTGAAGCATTTCAGATTTTGGATTCTGAGATCAGTGATGCTCAAATTGTATTTGCAAAGTCAAAATAAGTACAAATATAAATCTGTGAAGTTTCAGTTTCTAGCTCCTTGAGAATACTATAGTTGGATTTATCAATAACTCAATTCTAGTATCTCCCTTCCTCAATTCTAGTATCTTTCCCTTTGCTTTCTTTACTTCATTGTGTCTTACACTCAAAAAGCATAATGGTAGGTGTTATATACAAAACACACTTTGTCAGGTATTTGAAGAGCAAGCAAATAGAGTGTCTCTGTTTTTGGTGTTCAGAAACTAGACAACATAAAGTATCATCTTGTTTATTTGGCAAATCAGAAAACTAAGTTCAATGCAACAATAGGTACAAAAGGTAACTATTTCAAACATTTTTAGTGGAACTATTTCAATAAGACATTTCAAACATCTTAAAGAAAATACCCTGAATATAATTTAACTTTAAAGATTTACTCATGTGACTCAACATAGTTTATGTGAATATTGCTTGTGTGGCTGTATTTTCATAGGTTGATACCCCTTATATTGTAAAAATACATGCTTTTGTGCTGAAGCACTCATTGTAAAGTTGTGCTCAGTAGTCCTGAAGTTCTCAAAGAAGCCCCACACAACTAACCTCTTAAGAAAATGTTTAAATAAACAGTGACTTTTAATCAAACTGTCACAAAACCTGCATGTTACTTTTCATAACAGTGCTTCTCTAATGTTAATGTACATATAAATAAGCTGGAGATCTTGTTAAAATAGTGTTCATCATTCTGATTCAGGCGGCTTGAGTTATGTTATGAGTTTCCACATTTCAAGCAAACTCTGGGTGTAGTTCATGCTACTGGTACAAGGGCCACAGTTTATGTAGCAAGATTTTACCAAGACATATATTCCCACTACAACAATCCAAACGTGATTCTTGGAGAATTATGTGTAATGTTGCTCTTATGAAAAAGAAAGGAATCTGCATATGGACTCTGATTCAAATAAGGTAAAAAGTTATTATTTGTTGCAAATATGACCCATTATTTCTGCTCCAGATAGAGCCACAAAGAGAGTAGGCCTCCTAGTATTCTGGTTGCAGGAAAAACCCTGTGTTTGTTCCAACTCCACCCTTAAAGTAAATGCTCCAGGTCTGATCAGGATTTTGTAAAATATTATCTCACCAGCCGCTATCTCAGTGTGAACACTGTCTAAATGTTAGTTAATATGATTAGGGCAAAAATACATAGGGAATATAAAACACTTTGACTCTTGCTGTCATAAAACTTCTGCTTTGATTAATTGGGACCTACAGTCTCCCTTGATATTAGCAAGGTCTGAAAAATACCTGTTCAATAAATACCCCAGAATGTCATCCTCTGACATCTTGTCTCAGCTTGAAGCAGTATTTCTCTCTTATTGTCTCTTCTCATTTTACAGCTGCTATGTCTTGCAACTGTTGATTTTGCCAGCTTCTTGCAAAATTACCCTATTCTAATTTGTTGTTTTTGCTGTGGCTTGAGAAACCAAATGAACAGTACCATTAGATTCATGTCTAAAATTAAAAAACAAAACAAAACAAAAAACAACTAGATTGTGAAAAAGGATGAAATTTAGGGTATGTATGAATGATGTATAAGGGTTTTTAATGATTAAATTTCATATTTCCTTTTTATTTCAGCAAAGACTTAATTTCTTATCCCCAAGTTTTTGTCTAAATTCTGCATATTTGATGGTGGGTAAGTGATATCTAGAAAAATCATCTTATTAGATTTAAAGCAATAATAATTAGCAAAATTTGGCAAGAAATCCAAGTTAATTAAAATAATAGGAGTGTATTTTATTCTTGGATCTAATACTTCAGAGATGGAGAAACCTCACAGTCTCCCTTCTTCACTCAACACGTAAACCTTTGCAAGTAATGCCATCTTATATTGTTAAAATTCTTAAAAAGAGCTCCAAGGTCTTCAGATAAAAAGCAATGCTGGGATTCCAAAGCTCATCTGTATTTTAATTTTTTGCTTGTGGATCAAACAGCGTTGCACTGAATTGTGGTTAGTCTATTCCCAGAGATCTATATTTAGTCATGTCAATATGAATGAAGCTAAAACATAATGAAAAATAAATTTCCATCAATTTGTTTTAGTGTTTGGCTAAGATCCAGAAACCTTATTTCCATTGTTATTATAACATTCTTATTCTAGGCAAATTAAATCAATGTCCTCTCATACTCATGTTCACCATTCACCCACAATTTACAAATCCAAAGTATAATTTAGCTCAGTATAAGGTGAATGGTGGATATGTAATCTAAACTAAAATGTTCTTGCAGATTGGTGATTTGTGCATGCTCTCAGTACTATCCGGAATCATCTCCCTATGTCACTAATAAAATGTACTCTCATTGGACTGGCAGCCTCGATGCTTGTGGGAAAGATTTGGAGAGTCCTGACAAGCTGATCATCAAGGCCTTAGCATCTTTACCTTAGTCCAGATGTCACCAGAATTAATTCTTGGCTCTAATTATTCTGACATTACTTGTACAGTTCAGGCTGTGTTTTCCTTATCTACTTAGCTCTTTGTTCTATGTTCTTTTCAGGTTTTGATTCTTTCTTTTGTTTTCTTTTTATTTTAACGTATTATGGGGGTACAAGTGTTAAGGTTATGTATATTGCCCGTGCCCCCCTCCCCCTCGAGTCAGAGCTTCAAGCGTGTCCATCCCCCAAACATTGCATATCTTACTCGTTGTGTCTGCATATACCCATCCCCTCCTCCCCACTCCTACCTGCTCGACACCCGATAAATATTATTCCTATATGTCCACTTAGGTGTTGATCTGTTAATACCAATTTGCTGATGAGTACATGTGGTGCTGGTTTTTCCATTCTTGAGATACTTCACTTAGTAGAATGAGTTCCAGCTCTATCCAGGAATATCCAAGAGGTGCTAGATCACCATTGTTTCTTAAAGCTGAATAGTACTCCATGGTATACATATACCACATTTTATTAATCCACTCATGTGTTGATGGGCACTTGGGTTGTTTCCACAACTTTGCGATTGTGAACCGTGCTGCTATGTACATTCGAGTGCAGGTGTCTTTTTTGTAGAGTGTCATTTGATCTTTTGGGTAGATGATTCTTTCTTACCTTTCTATCTATCTGCTCTTCTATTATGTGTCATACATTACTCTAGGCATTAGGGATACAGTGATACTAGTGCCTTTTACATGTTCTTAAAACATAAAAAAATAATACTTCTAAGGTCATTTGAGAACATCCTCAGAAATTTCGTTATGACTAAATTAATTTGTAATTTTTCCCTGCAAATTATATTTTTATGATTCTACTCATTTTCTTAAATTTTATTTTGATTTCTATTAGAGTCTCTCTTAACCTTTCTCTCTCTCTATGTCTACCATGGGATCATTACTTTAGTTTGTCTTCCTTTCTTTGTGTGTAATATAGATTATAGTAGCACCTACTTTATAGATTTGTGATGAGCATTAAATGGGAAAAAACATATGAAGTGCTTTGATTATTTCCTGGCACATAATAAGATCTCAATACATCAAGCCAAATAATTATCAGTACTAACATCATTATAATTAGTACACCTAAAATTTGTCTGCACTTACAAATCCTAGGAGCATTGGCCATTTGAGAGAGCAAACATGAGAAATCATTGAACCAGGTGAAGCACTACATTAAATAAATGCCAATGAAGAAGTTATTCCCCTTTTAACTCCCTTTTGAGTATTTGGATTATGTTTAGGAAATAGATAATTTAATTTAAGTTGTCTTTGACATTGCTCTAACAGGAGATAATATCCCTTTTCCCCAAAGAGAGATCAAAGAACAGAATGAGTCTTGTCCGTGTAGGACTATGCAGCTCCACTTTAATTATAATTTTATGGTTGCCTTCTATTAATAAAAAGTAATACTGGCTTTCCATTTATAGTGGAATACTATAGTTTCCACTTAAAAGACATATGTAATCAAAAATGGAATTAATTTAAATATTGAATTAATAAAATAACAAATAATTTTGGAAGTCTCAACAATTACAAGGGTGACCCAGAAATAAGTTAAGTTTGGGACACACCACTGTAATTCAACACCTTTATTTTACATAGGAGAAGTCTAAGTCCTTCAAACAAATGGCTTAGCCAAGATTAGGATCCAGGCCCAATTATATTAAAAACTGACTAATGTGCATCAACATCATATCAGATTTATTATAGGGAATAATGTTGTGTGGGTTTTCATTCTAACCCTATTTGACAATTTAGGTTATTTTAGAGTAGGAATATTTATCATTATATAGAATGCATGTGCGTCATGTTCATAAAAGGGCTCAATGACATTTGACCTGTCCTCAGGAAGAAGGGAGAAATGCACAGGAAAAGAAAAAATTTTTAAAAAGAATGAATTTAAGAATTCCTAAAATTATATTACACTTAAACAAAGATGGGGTGCAGAAATGAGGTATTCACAAACATACTGGACTATAAAACTGATTGTTATGGATGGGACTATTATATTTGAACTTGTTCTATGAAGCACACATACTATATATTTAAACAGATTTTTAAAAGGTGTTTTGTTAGAAGCTGGGATAATATTTGAATCTGGGTTTGATTCCAAAGCCATGATTCTCACCTATACTTGTCATTGCTGACTTAACATTTATGTTCATGCTTTACATTTTGTCTTTATCCTATAAATAAAATTTCATAAATCTCTGAGGCTCCTTGACTATAATCTTTTATTTTTTTGGCTTTAACTCAAGACTAAAACCACTTTTATGTGTTTTAAAATAATATCTTATTCTTTGTAATTGGAAAAGAAACTATAAATGCATTTGTCCTTTTATGATTGATTATCATAGTTTTAAAGTTAGTTATTCATACCATGTTGCTTTTTTTTTCTGTCCTTGAATTGTTTTGAGTTTGTAATTTAAATAGTATTAGAAAGGAGACAGTCCTTTGCTCAGCATATTCAGGGGAGAAAGATCAGGATGATGAGAGGATATTAAAGCAGCTTTTATGCTGAATGGTAAGTGAAATTAAGTTTGTCTGGAGTAAAACAAAAATGAGGAGATGATAAAAGCAAGGGAGCGTGACCATTGTCTTTAAAAATACCATATTTTATAGTGCTTTAACACTCACAAAGAGTCTTCACACACATGAACTCAATTAATACTCAACAACCCCAACAGTTATAAAGGGCAGAAATTGTTATCCCAGTATTATAATTGAAGCAAATAAGAGTCATAGGAGTTCTGATCCTTAGGCAATATTACACAATTAGCAAATGGTAACTCCTGCACTTGAACTGATGTTTTCTGATTTCTCATATCGTGTGTGTATGTGTGCGCGCGCGCACACATGCAATACCACAGATGTAAGAAAACAAATGTTTAAGGCCGGGCGCGGTGACTCACGCCTGTAATCCTAGCACTCTGGGAGGACAAGGTGGGCAGTTTGCTCGAGGTCAGGAGTTCGAAACCAGCCTGAGCAAGAGTGAGACCCCATCTCTACTATAAATAGAAAGAAATTAATTGGCCAACTAATATATATAGAAAAAATTAGCCCGGCATGGTGGCGCATGCCTGTAGTTCCAGCTACTTGGGAGGTTGAGGCAGAAGGATAGAAGGATCACTTGAACCCAGGAGTTTGAGGGTGCTGTGAGCTAGGCTGACGCCATGGCACCCACTCTAGCCTGGGCAACAAAGCGAGACTCTGTCTCAGAAAAAAAGAAAGAAAACAAATGTTTAAGATGTTGACTATATGAACTGAGTAATAAAATAAAGTCTAATGAATGGGAGCTATAAAAGAGAGTTATGGGTAAAAATAAGGAGGATCTTTCTAATAATAAGTGATAGCTAAAGATAAAATGAACTTTTCTAGAAGAAAAAAATATTTTTGTAATCTAGTTGTTTCATTATAAGTTTGATAACCCCTTGAATAGGATATCTTAAAAAGAGAATAAAGCAATGAATGTATGCAATACTAGGTGACCGGAACCATCTGTTCAACCATAGAATTCATAAATCATTTGGGATTTAATCATCTTTCTGGGTTTTTATTATGAAATATTAAAAATATATGCAAAAGGATGAAAACAATACAACAAATAACCATTTGCTCAAATTCAAGTTAATAATTTACCATTTTATTCAGATTATTTTAAAAGAAATGAAGCATTACAGATGCTATTGAACAGCGTCCTTTATAATTTCTCTTGATCCCATTCTCCTCCATCCCTTCTTCCCTCCCCAGAATATTAGCATGATCTATGGAACCACTTCAGACTTTCTACATGTGTTTGTGTGTATGTGAGTGTGTGTATAAATTTATCAATATGGATTGTCAAAAACTCCGGAGAGTCTGAAATATCACCCTACTAACAAATTTCATTATAGCAAATTAGCCTACCACATTTCATGGATGCTGGCAGAAAAGACTATATTATTTTCGGTAATAACATTAGATGGAACAATAGAATTTTCATGTGTGAGTGACTTTATCAAACTCCAGTTCTCACAGGGTAACCCAAAGAGGGACACATGACACTTGTATGGCTAGTGGATAACATTATAAGAGAGAAACCATAAGTGTAGAGATCCCAAAGTTTTTATAGTGGACAGTAAACATGGCTTCCCTTTGCTCCAGAGGGAAACTTTGCCTCTATTTCTGAAGGAGGTTTCTTATTAAAAAATTCTTGAAAAGATAGTTCAGTATATTTTGGAATGATTTATAAAGCAACATTTTTGGCTATATTTTATATTGTGTCATAGGAAGAAACTATACTGTAAGATCAGAAAAATAGACTTGGGCATCACGTTGGAACTTTCCTTTTAATTTATGCTTAATTTTATATTGATTCAAATTATTTTATGTCCCTTAGTTCTGAATTTTGTAATTTTGTATACATACAAAGGAAATATATTTCTGCAAGAATTATTTATTATCACCACTAATATAGTGACTTAGATATGTAGTAATTCATCTCTTTGATATATTTTT
Organism: Mirza zaza; assembly: GCA_008750895.1. NCBI lineage: Eukaryota > Metazoa > Chordata > Mammalia > Primates > Cheirogaleidae > Mirza > Mirza zaza. Next base: position 26,915 of record VSMD01075443.1, on the reverse strand, counting down.
AAATTTTCTAACAAACAAAATAGGCTATTATCCCTAAAAGGAAGCATTGCAATAATTGTAATAAATTAGAAATTTATTATTATGCCATTTCTCTCCATATATATTTAATTGTTATTTAATATGCCAAAAGGTATGATTATGATTACCCATATTTTTTCCTAAGTTGGCATTGAGCTATGCAATGTGAGCCAAAAAAAGAAAGAAGAATATTTATAAGCAAGATTTAAAATGTTATTGAAGAAATTAAATGAAACATGATATGTATATTTTCTTCCTTATTGCCTGGGAAGTTTGTTCCCCTAAGTGATTAATGATTTTACAAATAAGGAAACACAATCAGTTTGGGAACTTAGTTTGATATAATCAAAACTGGACAAGTGTCACAGTACCTTCTGGTATGGGAATACCTGAGATGCGAAACTGGAAATCATGAATACAGCCACCTCTGAGAAAAGCCCTGTCTGTTCTTTTCATCTTATTTAGGAAAGCAAAGAAAAATATCAGTTCCAGGAAAAGAATGTTCAAGTGCAACTTGAAACAGCCAGAAAAGAAATAACTAGAGATCTTCACATTACCAGATTGACAAGGAACATTCTGAGATAAATTCAAAATTTTATTTGATCTGTATTGAAGAAAATGTTCTTTTACAATTATCTGAAGAAAGTCTGGTTTCTGCAAGATTTTAACACTAACAAGAAGTATTGCATAAATTCCTGTACATCACAATAACACAATGAGTTAATATAGATATGTTTCACAAATGTATTTGTCTTAGTCTGTTTGTGCTGCTGTAGCAGAATACCTGAAACTGGATAATTTAGAAAAAGAAAAAAAAATTCATATCTCCCAGTTCTGTAGGCTGAAAGTCCAAGGTCAAGCAAGACACCTACATTTGGTAAGAGCCCTCTTGCTGTGTACTTTCATGGCCGAAGGCAGAAAGGCATGCAAGCTAGTTAGCCAAACGCTGCATGAAGCCTCTTTTATAAGGACCCTAATCCCACTGAAAAATGAGCAGCCCTCATCACCTATCCTCACAGGCCCCATCTCTCAACATCACCACATTGGCAACACCTGAACTTTGGAGGGGACTCATTCGAACCACAGCAATATTTATACACAGCTCAAGAAAGATGTTCAGTAAAAATAATCATGTGTATCATTAGAATGTCTTCATCTATAGAATTAATATTTTGGCTCTGAGAATATATTAATGCATAGTCTGTCAATTTTAAATTGTAATAACGATTGTTTAAAGTAATACATTAAATACTAGGGGTCACATGGTGCTAGGCATTAGTTGTCTCCTTTATTTTTATTAAACTTCTAATAATCATGTATACTATTTAGCCTTATTAGAGGTATTTTTCAAATGTGGACACTTTGTCCATTACCTCTAACATCTTCATGGTCTTAAGGCACAATCATGTTTGCTTAGACTAGCTTATAAGGCTACAGTCTAGACCAAATGGCATTTTGAACTTATGTCCTTACGTCAAATATAAAGAAAAAGACTAGATTATTTATACAGTTCTTCCATTTCTAGATACTCTGCTGGGGAGAAGCAAATGGTTGTTGAGCAGAAGAGCATAGTGGAAAGCCCAGGAGTTGACTCTGCCATTTATCACTGTGACCTTACATATGTCTCTTAGTCTCAGTTTCCTAACTTGCAGACAAAGAATACGAACATTTTGGGGAAAGTTAAATATGATTTTGATTATGCAGTATTTAGTATTCTTTCGGGTGTGTGCAGTAAAACACCATAAAGTGGTAGTTAGTTTAATTAGTGTCATTATTAGATAATTGATAATCATATGTAAATTAAAAAGTAATCAAGAGCTAGCTTTAGTAAGATATTTGGACATAATCCTTAGAGAAATGTGTAGGTACTGACAGGATTTAAGAGAATGAGTGACATGTTTATATTTGCATTTTAGGAATGTCACTGAGGTAACAATAAGAGGACTGAATGAAGCAGCTATGTTGGAAATTTTTGCCCCATTAACTGCTTTGAAAAGTACTCCTGATTCTGTGATATGGCTTATATTGGTCCTGTCCTTGATTAAGGATTGACTTGTTTAATTTAAACCAATCATCATATCCCATCTTCCTGGATAGTATAACTTCATAAGTAGGCACAGAGCCCAATTCAGGGAAGTCAAATAAAGGAGACTGTATTCTGAAACTTTTTGTTTAAGAAATGTTTTGTTTTGTTATTCTCTTTCTTACTGGATTTTACCACAGAAGTTTGTAGCTTTAGGAACTTCTAACAACCATCTTGTGGCAACAAAACGGGAAAAAGTGGTAAGAATGGAGTAACCCTAACCACAATGATGAAAGCCTGCACCAATGGAGTGGCTTAATGTTTTGTCATGAATATTAAAGAAGACAATGATGTGGACTTAGTAGTGTTTGGTTCATATGGTAGTGTTTGGTTCATAGTAGTGTTTGGTTCATAGTAGTGTATGGTTCATAGTAGTGTTTGGTTCACCATCCACCATATGAGGATGGTGATGAAAAGTAAAGTATACACAATGCCTGCATTTCTAGATTTCTGTGGCTATTTGGATGGTAGTGCCTGCCACTTGCTAAAGTAGGGAATGCTGATGAAGCATTGAATAGGCAGTAGATAGGTAGATAGATAGATAGATAGATAGATAGATAGATTCATTGTCAAATCCTCTATCAGTCAGGGTTTAGTTTAGAAAGTAGAAAACAGAAACCACTCAAGGAAAAGAAATTTAATTTATAGTTAGATGCTTATAAGTCATGAAAAGACTACACATGCCTAAAATCATGGTGGATCATTGCTCTGTTCATTGCAAGGTTCATTTTCTTGCAGTTTTGATCTAGAGATCAGGAAGCTACCACAGCTTCTACCCCTATTGTCCACACTACAATCTCTCACATCCACGCAGCCTGTCACCAGGTACTGGAATACTGGTTTCTGCTGCTTACACTCTATTATCTCTCTTATGGCTCACCAGAAACCACAACAGAAGGAAAACAATCTTCACCTCATCCATATCTTTCAAATATCACGCCAGGCCATTTCATTAGAACAACTAAAATGGAATATACAGCCGTATTTGCAAAACGTTTTACCTTTCTGATCTCTGTGTTATAGGCAGAAACACAGAGAAGCCTACAGAGATGCCATATGACAGCAGATCCTCCTTATTCAAAGTGCTCACGAGTCTCGCAGATACACATAACTAATGAGCAAAGGATATGTTACAGCTATGAATCACAGTTTGGGGGTATATAGAATTTGTAAAATAGAATTCTGACTTTTACCTTTTGAGTTGTTAAAAATCAAAATAGTCTCTTCATGCTAAGAATTTTAGCCTGAATTTCAAAGAAAAAGGGGATCTACCTAGATACAAAGCCATGTATTTGCTTCCCATAGAAGACTGAATTGTCACTATGTGGGAGCTGGAAGGCTTAATCCAAGCTCCATGTTGTGAGGTCCAAAATAGTCTTTGGGCAATCATGAAATTGCAACAAAGCATATCACATGCACTCATATGTTCTTTTTTTTCTGAGAAGAGAACAAGTAGCCTTAATGAGATTATTTAACACAGCAAACAGTAAGAACCATTATTTCGAATTTCTGCCAATTCAACCTAAGAAATATTGCTAATAAGCTAACTCCTAACAGATTTAGCTCTTAAAGGCCTTGACTATAAATAGGAAACACAGTCTACTTCACAAGAAACTGTAAAACACACTTTTGTCAATGAGAAAGGCAAAGGCGAGGCACAAAACTCCTGCCTTAGTATAATTTCTATAAACAGGAAATTGGATCAGCCTTGCAAGATTGAGTCTGAGAAGGTATGAGAAGGGATTCATAGAGCTTATTGCAGAAACTGTGAGCGGCAAGGGGATATTATAAGTCATTGAAACTTCAGCTCTTTATGCTACTTCTATAAAAGTTAATTCTGTTTGACTGTTTCCTAATTAGGTTCCAAATGCCAACCTTGTCAGTGAAAATAGAGTCCTGATTACATCATGTTTCCCACCAAGCACTAGGATTTTGATACCCTCAGAATGGTAACCTAACACGGAGTACTTGTGTTCCCTCTGGCACAAGGTCTGTGACTTAACATAATGCAACCTACTTGGTAAAGTTTCTTTATCTTGGCATCAAAAATTTAACTATGACTGTAACTATAATCAACATGTATATACTCACACCTCCATCCATTAAAGAAAAAAAAGGAAAGAAAGCACATGTTAGGGTTCCAAATATTTGGTAACAAAAACATATAGGTTGTACGCTATGGAAAGCTGTATAAATATGCTGTCAAGTTCACTTTTTAAAAGGAATGGACAAGAGTGAGAAAGACAAAGGGAATAAAATGAGCTAAGACAGAGAGGTAAGAGAAAGCGGTGCAGAAGAAAGGAAAAAAAGAAAAGAGAGACAAAGTTCAGTAAAAGGACACACCTTATTTACAATAATGATTATATCACATTAGCAGGAATACTTCCCAAAAGAAAACACATTTCGTGTTCCTTATGAAATCAGTTACCTTGTCTCTTCCCCAAAAGGCTGCTGGGAAGTAGTAATCCTGAGATTTAATCAATGCAAAACGTAATATAGTGTGGGAAATTGTGGCATGTCATAAAAGAATATGGAAATAAAAAAGGGGAAGTAATGTTAAGTGCCAAACAGTGATGGCACACACAAATGGGGCACTCTATGAACCACTTCTCCTGAATTAGAAAATGTGGAAAAACCAACATACTGTCTTGGTTTCTTTGCCACATTTCAGAAGAAAGTATCATACTGGTGAGCACAAATCTTCTGTTGTCTTGGTAAGCATATTTCTTTAGTGAAGGATCACTGTGAAAGCTTCCATGCCTTATTGAGATGCATTGTAGAATTATTTAACTCTGTTAACACAATCAACCACTGGAAAAAAGAAAATGTTAGATTTTAAAGTGATTTCAAATTGTCTTTTCCACCAGAGATAGTAACAGTGACCAAGTAACATACGCATTCCTATATGTTTAGCAATAATATTTTTATGTGAATTAATCAATTAGTTTTCTGTTGTAGACCAAATTTTATGTAAGTTTGAGTTGCAAAAGCTAAGATTGCTGGAATGTCATGAGCCCAGGAGGAGCTGATTATGAAAAGAGAGGACCTTGCTTGTATGCTAAACATATGAAAGTGCTAAATTCAGTGTACATAATACAGCCATTAACTTACTACAAACATTTAATTTTCAAGAGAATGAATCTTTCCCATTAGAACTTTAATGAAACAAGTTTAAAAAATAATTATATCCTTTTTACTGATAATAACATATATAATGCCACAATGCTTAAAATTAATGGGAAAATATCATGGCTTTTCAACAGTAAAGGAGAACAATCAATGTCTGCCTACAAACTCACTCTCCATTGATCTATTTGAAATGACTCCTTTTTTGTTTTTTTCACACAGTATGGTTTATATACCTCACCTAACAAAAGTGCATACCTGATGTAAACATCTACAGGTTAATGGAACTATCATAGGAGTTCTTTCAGCTAGTTTGAATTGGAATTCGTCATGTATGATGTATTATTTTTGCTTACTTTAGGGTAATGGGTATACTTGTCAGGAATCAGAATGTCTAATGACTTATAGTATGAAGATTTTCCTAACACAGAGTGATTGTACAGAAATAGGACTGAGAGGTAAACACCTGAGGTGGAAATAAGTAAGCTTCCAGCTGAAAATATACATTATGCAATACCAATTCCATGAGCTGACTCTAAACAGACACCAATATCAGGTTTCCAGTGCTTTCTGGCTTAGGGTTCATTTTCTGCCAAGAAATGAAATTCATTCTGAATTGTCCCCAGAAATTAATCTTCTGTTATGTGTTAAATCATATGTATGAACTAGGCTCAGGAAGCTGATGCAATAGTCTGTACCTTGAAGTAAGAAAATTTAGCAATGTGCATGCTTTTTATAGTCAGTTTAACAGAGAGCAGGCTTTGGGCTCCACATAAGATAAACATTAATGGCCTGTCCTGGACATTATGCATTCTTTTCTTCCCTTTCATTCTCTGTCCACAGTCATCATTTTCTTCATCTTACTGTTCCAGTACCCAATATCTACGCTACCGGTTGGGTCTCCAGGCGAGCCGTCTTCACAATCATTTGTGTGGCGATCTAATCCTCTTGTTTAGAAGGCTCACAAGACTGGATCAATAGCCCATTTCTTTCTGTTATGGGCATACAGCCTTACTGTCACTTTGTTCTATCTATATGGGGGAAGTTCTATAAGTTGTTATCATTTTTCCTTTTCAAGGTAACAACCCCAAGTTTAGTAGAGATTCTTTGTATTTCTCTTTTCATAGTTCTCGTTCTGCTTTTCTTTTGGGGCTCAGGAGTAGTGAGGAAACTAAGACTCTAGGTCATTCTAGCTGCTGATCTTAAGATTTGTTTTACTTCAATTTCCACGGCATACTCTCCCCACGTTCAGACTCTACGTCCTGCACACATTCTCACTCTGTCAGGGTCTCATCTCTCATATTTCCATTAAATCTCTCTGTAACTCCCTACACTTGTGCAGTATATCCCCTGTCACTACCTATGTGCAAGGGCAAATGTAATCAGTGCTTTATCACCAAAGGAGGCGATTTCGGGTAAGGGTTTATGATCCAGAGAACCTACTAGAGAGGAATAATTTACCCTTCAAACTTCTCTTTTTCCCATTATGAATAACTACTGGATAAATTCCTGATTTCACGAAGTTTTATTTCCACTTTTCATCAAATGACTGTCAAATGGAAAGAATTATAATATTATGAGATGGAAGGAGACAGTGGTTTATAGGATCATGTCACATTAACATTCTTGGAGAGCAGCAACTGAGTGTACTTACTACTTCTTATAACTAAAGAACATAAAAGATTTGTGACATTTTCTCCTTACACAGGCTAGGTAGGTACAGGTCAAAGAAACGTATCTCCCTTTATTTCTGGAAAGAAGGACTACAGTTAAAGAAAACAATGAATAACTTCACATTTTAAAACTATAGTCAGCAATGATCTATAATTTTTAAAACAGTTATTATCTAAAAGTATCTGAATCCTTTGTAACTGGAAATAAAATATCGTGCCGAAACAATTGAGCTCATTTTAAATGTGTTAACCTATTTAGCATCTTTATAAGTATGGGGCACATGGGCTGATGTTTTCTTGCTTTCCTTACCTCTCAAGCTGAGAGATCATAAATAAAGCTTGAATGAATCCCTAAACAGTCTCTTTACCTACTAAAACATGACTACCACGCCTGTGAAAGACAAACAACCAAAGAGAAAACTCATGAACAGTCCTTTTTTTAAAACTTCCTCATCCATTAAATTCTCCACTAAGCTTGACCTACTGCTTTTAAAAGCTCATGATTTTCTGCTACCTACGAAGATCAGCAAAGGTAGTGGCAAAGAATATATATATAAAGTACATAATTTGATATATGCATATGTACATACAGAAAGAGAAAGAATGAGCTATTGCAAATATTATGAAGTAGTTATACATGAATAATATATAGAAATAATCAATGAAAAAATCATATAAAGTACTGTATTGAGATTTTTCCTTATGTCAGGCACTCTATTAACTCTTTTAATTATTCTCTTCTCCTCCTCTTCACAATAACCAAACCTACGAGTAGGTATTATTATCCCCATTTCATAAATGAGGAAAATTAAGCTTAGAGTGTTTAAACACCTTGTTCAAAAGAACTCCCTGGAATTAGTGTCAGGGCTAGAATTTTAACTCATAACTGCCTGACACCAAGGCATTTATTCTTTGTATTATACTCTCCTGTCTCTAATTTTACTTGGAAAGTTACCTGCTTGAGATGTGTTTAAAAGCATTTACTAATGGTTTACAGGACCTATTTGAAAATCATCAATTATAGTCCAATTTTAAAATAATATTTATACTTTACATTTTTAAAATAAGTCATGAGGGTTGTTGAATTTTTTTAAAAAGTAAAAATGAGGGAATTTTGCCTGTACTTGGTAATTAAAAACCAACACAGTAAATCTACTCTAGTTATTTCCTCCTCACTTTGTACCTGATTCTGCTGGATTTCTTCAAATCCCATGTTCAAAAGAGATTTGCTGCTCACGCCTGTAATCCTAGCACTCTGGGAGGCCGAGGCGGGTGGATTGCTCGAGGTCAGGAGTTCGGCTGACGCCATGGCACTCACTCTAGCCTGGGCAATAAAGTGAGACTCTGTCTCAAAAAAAAAAAAAAAAAAAGAGATTTGCTGTGCCGAGCCCATGTAGAAATGTTGGTGGTTTCGCTGTTCACTTTACCAAACTGGATATAAATTATCTTCTACGCTTATTGCCTGGCCCTCTGTGAGCAAATAGCAAAATTATTCCCAAAGAATAAATGGTTTGTAATTTTTTATTTTTCTAGAAATGATTTCTGAGAAGCCAGAACCCCTAGGATACACTGATCCCAGTACTGTCCCTGTCTCAGCCACTATCTGCAGTGGATTTAATATCCAAACATGTTACATCCCTCGAGGTTCATTGCCTGCTATCTCAGGTTTTCTTGCATTATTGGCAGTTAGAATCTTCTAATTACATATGACAGGAAGTATGTTGAGAAGAGTGGGGAGAAAATTAAATAACATTGGGTATTCAAGAAGTTTTCTTTCTTTGTGTATTTTCATTTGGGTGTGAGTGAAAAGAATAACAAGAGAGAATTTTTTAAACAAATTGTTGGAGCTGCTACTCTTGGGCAGCTTTTCAGCACTGTAGTCTCTTTCCTAGATGGCTGAGTAGATCTCAATAAATGTAAGTTACTCTTATACTGATACGCAATAATGTGCGATAATTTGTCAGACTTGCTTTAATTAGAAATAATTCTTTTCACAAGTCGACAAAGCATTGATTATTGTGTTTATGTTTCAGGACATTTATGACCACATCTTTCCTGAAGGAAGGTGAGGAAGCCTTAGAAGGCATAACTAACTTCTAATAGAATTGGGAGAACTTCCACAGTATTTTTTAATTTTTATAATCCCCTTCCTCATACATTATTTTTCTTTTGAACCAATAGAAATAATATATATTTTAGCTAAATTTAGCTATACATGAAACATGGTATCATCTAAGTTTATAAATATTTAAATAAATTTATTAATTACATGCTCAAGGGCTTTTGTAAGGATTGTAATTTATAAATGTAATTAATGAAGAAGTTACTAAGACTCTACTGAATTTAAAAAATGCACTATAGGGCATTTACTAAAACCATTCAGAGTGGAGCTATTAATAATTTAAACTGCTACACTTGTCAGAGTAAATGAGCAAAATCTATTTTGATGTAATGGTCTTGTTTACTCACTAATTTGATGGAGCTACTATTTTCCGATAGATTTTCCATCAAGAAAAATGAAAGCATATGCGATGTAAAACACATATATTATGAGTTATATTTATACAACATAATGAAAGGATGTCCCAAGAATCAGCATTTCTTCTGTAGTTAAGTCACACAACATTGATCTAATCCATGGTCAATATGGGTGGGTAAGGGGTTATTCCAATTTGTATTATGATAAACATAGATGTTTTTCAGTCTAGTCTAAAAAACATACTTATTTTTTAGTCCTAACTCATTTTTATTCTCCTTGAAATATGCATTCCCAAAATTTTGTAAAGATGAAAATGTGTTCATTAATCATTTTCACTCAATAAAATGATTACATTTTCCAAATAGTTTCTAACATAGCACGTGGTATTCTATCTTAACTTCTTTCAGGATAAAATTTCATTCTTTAGGGAAACTTGGTGGTAAAGACATCTTATGAACATTATAACCAGGATAAAAATTGTCAATTGCCTGTTTACAACTTACTAGAATTAAAATGCTAAAATACCTTCTTGACACTGTCCATTCTTTTATCCCTCGTGTGTATAAAAGCTACTTTCAGTTTCACTGGGAAAGCAAGAAAAGAGATTATGGTCTTGTCACAAACGCTAGACAGCAGGGGTGAACTACATGTTTTCAACTTCTTCTAGTCAAAGAGAGATATGTTTTCTTTATAAGCTTCTTTTTCTATTCAATCAAGTATTTTTCTTGCTTGGCATTGCAATTTTTAAAACTATATGAGTTACCTCACTTACTAACATCTGAGGGTATAAAACACACTTGAAATCTGCTTCCAATTTTCAAAAGGCTGAGCCCATTATAGATACATAGCACGCTAGCACACACATGCACACATGGGCAGGCACACTCGTGACTTAAAAATATATTTATAATTATTTAAATGACAAAATTTATCAATAGAAAAGCTAAAAAAATTAACTCCTGGGTGAAGAAGGAAGTGAAGGGGGTAAAACAATAATAACAATAATAATAATATATTAATAACATCCTCAACTTGACAGAGGCGAATTTATTTGATACATTCTATAAGCTTGTACCTTACAACAGTGTCTGAGGCATAGTACATGCAGATGCACTGCATGAAATCCAGAAAATATTAAAGAGCTGTCTCTTCGACCTAGGAATGAGGTTCACACTGACCATAGGGAGACTATATTTTTGTAATCTCTGCAGTTTGCATAAACTCTTTTCATTATTGAGCCATCTGCAAAATTTGGTTAAAAGATGAATACCATAGTAAAATATAAGTATCGAGAAATATACTTATAAACATGTTGATAGATTATCTCAATCTAGTCACTGGCCAAAAAAGGGAGCATATTTTTTAAATAATTGAAAATTTTAAATAGTCATCTCAGATTTAAATACAACTACACATAAGTATATGTATAATTTCTGAACAATTTATTTGTTGTATTTATTGTTGCTTCATGACTTGAGTAAACCTCATGGTTCTCTGGCTCAAAAAGTAGCATCAAGGAATAGTGATGGTCCCTTGTTTTCAGTAATAATAAGCACCCTGAGTGTAAAGTTAAGATAATAAGCAAAATTATATACATTACTGAAAGGAGATGAAGAAAGAAGTGATATGGCATTGAAGACCTATTTCTATCCAATATTTTATACAAACTCTAAAAATATTGACATAACTTTTTTAGATATAAGATTGATTTTATTTTAGAGTGCCTACTACAATTACTGTGTGCCAATACCATGTAAGTAATTAAAAAGCATATGCAATTCTGCCATCCTGTCCATAATTAAGATCAGCTGAGAAATAATCTGACATTTAATGACCTTAAATCATGTGCATGCTGGTCAAATAATTGAAAATGTATACATTATTTCATATTGCATATACAAATATTAAAACCTAATTGCATTGCCCAGTTTAATTATATAATGTTAATTTGTAAAGTTTTGCTTATGTTAATTTTTTTCAAATCATTTGAAAAGGGGACACAATATAAATGTATATTACTTAATTATTTTAATTGCTCCTTATATTACCTCTTTCATCTATTCTTTTTCCCCAATCTTCTTTTCACTAGTTTCTCTTTTATTCCTAATAGTGTGTGTATGTGTGTGTGGGGTGGGGGGATGTGTGTATGTGTGTGTGTGTGCACACACACACACACACACATACATACTGTCACTATTCAAGCAAATATGGAATTTGGAAATTAATTGAAAACATCTGAAAATTTTGTTAATCTTCTAATACTAAAGAAACCTAATTTATGACATATGTACATACAGTTGCACATGTAAAAAGTACAAAATAAATTGACTGTGACATAGTAGAAAGAGTCAGTGTATTTTTCTTAGGCAAGTAATTTTCATATATAAACTTGGCTGAAACTAAATTAACCATGAAGAACATTTGTTACATTTGCTAATTGTAAACGGTGCTGACTAGCACAGCAACATCAACATCACAATTCTGACATATTTATAAGTGAATCCTTTTGATAAACTTGGATGTGATTGATGTATATTTATATCTATGCTATAAATAGAAAATTATTATAGTTCAAATTATGACTACATATGTCCAGAATTTTAGAATGCACTAAAAACTACCCTAATGTTATGATCATTGAGAATAAGTAACAGGAAAAAAAACCTAAGGAAAGTTTTTTTAACATTGATCATATATATACATATACATGTGTGTGTATATATAGATATACACACATATACATACATATGAATATTAACTTTTCAGCATAAAAATAGCAACACTACTGACTTATGTTAACTTAGTTCAGGGCTTTTCCTCTTATGGAATACATGAAATCATAAAAACTTATTGGCAGAATTTGAAATATCAATCAAGAGATGGGATCAGGAGTGGGGAACCATTTCATGTTGGAAGACCACATTAGATTAGCTATAGTCAAATAAGGCCACATTCATGAAACTTCAATGAGATATACTTAAAAATGTATGTTATTTTGTAAAAATTCAACTGCTATCTACTTAATAATTTCAAAAACACCATTTGTTAATTTTAAAGTTAACTAACCTTTTTAATAGCTTTGTTGTGTTTGCTTTTTGTTGGAAACCATTTGAATGTTTGGTTGCAGCTTGCAGGTCCTCAGTTTCAGTTGATCCTCTATATGGATATCAGTCATTTGTGGCCTTGAGATGTCTTGATTTGAGTTAGATAAGAGAATGTAAATTCATAGCAATAAGTGGTTGAAAAGCAGGAAAACATATTACCAAAGGTATGAGTATTCTACTGCACTTTTCCATATTTCAATTGGATCTTTCTTAGCATCAAACAATGACTTTAAAATGTCATGTACTTAGAGCTCAATCAATTCCATTTGTAGTTGGTGATATCAGTTAGGTGACGCTGAAATGCTAATTTGAGTGTGATGTCATGATTCTCAAAGTCAGTGAACCATTCATTGTATTCTCATATCGTCCTGCTCATCAATGACCTTGCTAACTGGGGAAAATGTTCATCAGAAATTTCCTTTTCAAGAACTGTTTTGACAAAAGATAGCTTTTTTCAAAATGCTCGGATTTTTTGCCACATATCATATATAGATTTAGTTTTACCTTGCAAATAAATATTCAAACGGTTTTGATTTGATGTTATCACAAAGAAATGCGGCATTCCTATGGAAACCTTTCAATAATTCACATTGCTGATTCTGTTCTTCATAAAATTTAACTGTCTGTTCTTTCAGGGATAAAATATTGGCTAAGACCTGTCCCTGGGATAACCAACATATTTCAGAATGATATGGCAAATCCACATTGAATATCTCATTGTTCAACTGTAACATATTACAAAACTGATGATGCCATGTTGCATTAGCATGAATATAGTTAACAATACTTATAACTTATTGCAAAGTGTTACTTAAAATATTAGTAGTAGCATTAGCACAGAGATTTTTGAAAAGAAATGAGAGCATCTGGATCTGTTAATACTTTCTTTTCCATGTAATAAATCCTTCATGTTTTCCTGTCACGGAAGGTGAACCATCTGGACATACACTCACTAAGTTTTCCAATTTCAACCCAACTTCATGACGTTTATCCTGAAAGTTGTTGAAGATATCTATTCCCTGTGTTCTGTTCACAAGAGCTCCCAAAGTGAGAAACTCTTCGTAGCAAAGAAAATCTTCTGTTATGACATGAATGAAGTATAAAAAGTACACCGAGGCAGAAGTATCAGTTGATTCATCCAAAACGATTTAATAATACATGTTTTCCTTCTGAAGTATAGCACGAAGTTGTTCTGTTAAGTGAAAGCTAATTCATGCTGTCATAGTTTTTCTTGAAAGAGGCAGCTGTTTGTACTTTGAAATGTTATCAGAGTTTAAGCATCCTACAGCTTCAACAATGCATTCTTTCACAATCTCTATATCACTGAATGGCTTCCCCTTTTTCTCAAGCATATAGGTTACTATATAAGTTGTTTCAGTGGCATTATTTCCAGGTCTATTGCTGTTTGAAAGAATTACCTTTACTTTTGCTTTTCAACTTTTAACTTCTGCAATGCAACCTTTTGTGTCTCTTCCTCTAATTTAAAATATTTATGGGCCTTATGAGTGTTATAATGCTGTTGAGCATAGAATTTCTTTAATGTTGATATTGCAGTATAACAAAGCAAGCAAATCATCCTATCTTAAGCAGAAACAAGATAATATTCCAAGTCCCAATTCTCATTAAAATATCTGTTTTCTTCCTTCAGCATTCTCTCCATTTTATTTGGCATTGTAGGCTGTTAAGCAGACAGAATTTAAAAATACTGTTGATCTGTGCAACTATTCACAAATCCCACTTCGAACAGAAAATCAGTGCACCGTTGTCAATAGCTGATAACAGACTGGCATACTTGATTCCCATAAACTCTCACCAACCAAATCTCATGCAGTAGTGGTGCCAGTCAGGTGGGGGAATTTAGAACTAAATCATGAGCGTAGCAGCCATCAATTTAGCCCTTATGGCTTACTAATGTTCTAATTATACCATTCAATCTAAGAGGATTATTTCATTGAAACTTATTTTATTCTTTGGTACTTTAAATATGTTCATTTTAAAAATAAAATAAAAATATAAAAGAAGAAAAAAGAATGCATTAATAAAAATAAAAGGATTTGTTCTGTAAAATTTGATTCAGTCAAAAGACCATACAACCTAGAAGGACACATGTGGCCTTAAGGCTGCAGATTCCCTACTCCTGGATGAGACCTTTGTAAATAAATGTAAATTAATTATTAGGAATTACACACTGAACTTAAATAGGAATATTTAAAAATAATAAGAGTAGTCAAAAATACTATTTGTTCTCTATGTATTTGCCAGTTGAGAATTACAGATTTTTAAAGACTGATTTTTTGGTTTATTAAATTGTTTTAGATGATAATCTGAATGTATTCAGCTGGTCATCTGTAAAAGTCTAATAATGTAGTCATTAGAGTATTTAATAAATTTTTCAGGTACTCCACCTTCAGAGACTCCCTTCCTTACCCTCTGGTATTTGAGTGGGGTCATGCTATTAGCTCTGGACTGGACCAACAGTCATGATGAGGAGTTGTATATGCCACTTGTAGACCCACAATTTAATTATAATACTTCCTCCAGAGTGCTTTCTTTTCCTCTGACATGATTATAGGTAATGTTTGAAATGTAAGGTACTCCATCAGTTTGGATTCCTGAGTAAATACAATCGTCAGAGACTCATGATGGACATATAAGTTGAGTAAGAATTAAATATTGCCATTCTAAGTCAATGAAATTCTGAGCTTGGTTATTGCTCCAGCATAATGTACCTTATCCTGGCTGAAAAACTTCATAAATCTCTTCAGACTACACCTTATGAAGCCATTTAAAAATGTCCACAAAGGTGCAAATGAGGCAGTGAATAGCACTATATTTATTGAAGGTAAGGTTGGATTTGAGAAATCTGATTAAACAAAACTAGAACCAAAGCTTCTAATTTTTTTTCTCTTGTATTATTGCACTTACTAAGACCACTAGGTCAATATCGAATAAAACTGGTAAGAGAAAATATCTTTATCTTGCTCTCAATCTTAGCAGGAAAATATTCACCCAAATTAGAATGCTAGCACTACATTTTTAATATATCCCTTTAGAAGGCTGAGAAAGTTAGCATCTATGCCTAATTAGCTCTGTATTTTCATCATGGAATATTGTTAAATTTTATCACATGAGTATTCTGCATCTGAGGATAATATCATATAATTTTTCATTTTTAGTTTATGTTGAATGATATATATTCATTTTTGTAATAATTAAGCTACTTTTCATTCCAGGATGAACAAAAGTTGTGTTAGGATATCTTCTTAATTTCATATACTATTTGATTAAATTTGGTAAAGTTTTACTAAGAATTAGTATATCTTTGACGATGAGGGAAATTGGTCTGTTCCTTTTTGTTGTTGTTTTCCTGCTAATGTCTTTATTTAGTTTGGTTTTGGTATTGGCCCCATATATTGAATAGGGAACAGTTTTGCTCTCTTATATTTCCCAGAGGAGTTTATGTAGAAATCGCATTATTTTTTTTAAATATTAGATTAATTCACCAGTGAAAACATGTAAGCCTGATGTTTTCATTTTCAGAAGGTTTTACCTAAAAATTCAATTTGTTTAATAAATATAAGATAATTTAATACGAGAAGTCTTTTTTTTTTAAGTGAGGTTTGGTAGTTTCTGCCTTTCAATAAATTGGTCTCAATTTCTTCACAGTAACCTCTTGCAATACTTTGATGTCTCTATAATCTGTAGTAATATCATGCTTTCATTCTTGATACTGGTTGGCCTCCCACAGTTTTGTAAATACTAACAGAAGAATAGGAATTCCTATGTCAGAGATAGGGCTCTTTATTACTCATGGGACATCAGGTAGAATTAGCTTCACGATCCCATCAATCTACCTTGTCCCTGTGAAATTTGTAAGAATCAAAATGGAATCACTGCGTTCAAACACCTGGAACAAACAGAACCTAGAAAGGTCATGAAGAGAGGGTTCTTGTGGACGACAAGAAAAACTATCAAAAAGATTCTGCTAAACTGCAAGCTTGCACAAAGTCCATCATAAGCTTACACAAAAATCACTTCTGCAAGGACATCTGCCCAGCAACTACCTGTCAAAACTTGGACTGGTATCACCCTTGTTATTCATCCTTGTAGACAAGGATAATTATCTCAAAGCAATTGTGTGATTTTTCTCATTTTTCCTTTAAAACACTTTTTATTTACCTTCCACACATAATTTAATATGACATGCATATTACCATTGCAATGTCCTATTCCTGAATAAATGTTTTTTTTTTTCTTTTTAGAGCCTCTCCCTGTTTATTATTTAGGTTAACATATATCCTATCAGAAGTCACATTTTCAGGAAGATCACTTTTGAGAGGAATTGGCAATTCTTAGAATCATTTTATAATACTCTCTTGTGCCTTTCAACTCTATACTTCTACTCCTCACCTTTTCTGCCTTGGTGAGTCTTCTCAGGCCAGGCTTTCATTTTGTTGTTGTTGTTGAAGTTCTTGATCTTATTCAAGATATGATTTATGTAACGTTGCCTTAACAAAGGACCTTACATCATATTTGGAATAATAAAAAAAAGTGTAATAAAACTAGAAATCAACTCTAATTAAAATACTCAAGTCTACACAAAATCATAGAAATTAACAACCTGCTACTGAATGATTATTGGATCAAGAATGAAACTAAGATGGAAATGAAAAGATTCCTTGACTGAATGATAAAGGGGGCACAGCTATCAAAAATCTATGGGATTCAGAAAAAGCAGTCCTAAGGGGCTAATTATCAGAATCTACAAAGAACACAGGCACATCAGCAAAAGGAAAACAAATGAACTCCATTTAAAAGTGAGTAAAAGACATGAACAGAAGCTTTTCAAAATAAGGTAGACAAATGTTCAATTAACATATGAAAAAATGCTCAGTGTCACTAATCATCAGTGAAATGCAAATTAAAACCACAGTGAAATATCACCTAACCCCAGTTAGAATGGCTTTTGTTAAAAAGTCCTAAAACAATAGATATGGCATGGATGCAGAGAGAAATGAACACTTGTACACTTTTTGTGGGACTGCAAATTTTGACAATCTCTATAGAAAACAGTATGGAGACTCCTCAAAGAACTAAAACTAGACCTACCATTTGATCCAGTAATCCCACTAGTGGGTATTTACCCAAATGCAAATAAGTCATTTTATCAAAAAGACACCTATACTGGAATGTTTACTGTAGGACAATTCACAATTCCAAAGCTGTGGAATCAACCCAAGTGTCTATCAGTTTACGAGTAGATTAGCAAATTGTGGTATATATATACTATGAAGTACTACTCAGCCATGAAAAGAAATATATTAATGCTTTTTAGCAATTTGGATGGAAATGGAGACCATTATCCTAAGTGACGTATCTCAAGAATGGGAAAACAGACACCACATGTACTCACTATTAAATTGGAACTAACCGATGAGTACATATGTGCATAGAGGGAAGTATAACTCAGTGGACATCAGTCGGGGGAGTGAGGAGGAGGGGATGGGCATAAACCTACCTAATGTGTACAATCAACACTATTTGGGTGATGGGCACACTTATAACCCTGACTCAAGCATTACAAATCAATCCTTGTAACCAAAAACATTTTTACACCCATAATACTTTGAAATAAAAAAAATCAACAGACTAAATATTTTTTTCTCAATTCTAATGAAGAAACTTATGGGTTCATAAAACTGCTAATCAAGATCAAACAGAACAAACATTTATTACATGAAATAGAATAACTGATGAAGATAATATTTGGTGACTTTATATAAAACATGGTTGTTTTAATTTAATTAAATGCTTCGTTTTCCAGATTTAAGAAAATTTTCTCTTTTAAGCTATCTGTAGTTTACAGCAATTTGGTGAACTGTACCTTTGTGAATGAAAATGAACACATTTTTGTTCCCTACTTGATTCTTCCAAAATCCAGAAACTATTCATGATAATTCTTATGGCATAAGAACTTATTTAAATAAGTTCAACAAAAACATGTTGTTTCTTTATAATAAGATATGATTAAAACCTCTGGTTATATTACCAAGGCGTTGACTGGAAATATTGTAATTGAGAATGTGCACAGAATGCCTGTTTTCAAGGTTTCCTAGCTTTACAGTGAGTGAAAATTGTCATTTCCTGGTAGTCCCAGAAACATTGACTTTAAGTAAAATCTAAAGTCTGCCTTGGTTTGGCTTCCTAGCCTCAAAATGTTTTTAAGTGTGAGATTCCTATGTGATCAATACAGAGAAAAAACATTATGTTACTAAAGAAAAGCTATAATATGCTTGTTAGACTGTAGCTCTGTGGATTATTTTTGAGTTCTAGTTAAGAACTTATAGACTAAATTAGATCTGGAATTTTTTTAGATTCCTCCAATCCTACTTTATTCTACAGAATTACTAAAACTGGAAATTGCCCCATTCTTGAAGCTTTGTAAGCAGAAGCTAGATGAATTTTAAAGAACAAGTGTACTGCTTGATATATGAGACCCACAAAAAGTTCACAAAAGCACTTGATGCTATAACCAGAGACATTTAAACTGCAAACCAGGATGAGAAGTTGAAGTTTTCACACTGTAAACAGCTATTGCCAAGATGTCAAAACAAGACTCCATCTCATAATGAGATTATTACACTTCATAATGTCTACTTTTTTCACTTGAGATTGTAATGGTCAATTGATTTATTCAATTAGTTGCATTTAAGCCTAGGTTCATGGCTTAAATGGCATGAACCATTATGCCAACTAGGATTGTCATGTTACTATTGTCATATTACTATTGTAACTATTATTACATTAACTTTGTCATGTTACTATTGTCATGTTACTATTAACTTTTTACTTCACATTTTCCTTTTTAAACGTTGTGTCTCTTAACTTATTAAATCCTTGCAGAAATACAACTCCTAACATGATAATGCCAGCCCCGTACTTTGAGATGATAGCAAAAGACTACAAAACAGACAATACTGAACTTAATAACAGATTTTAGGCAGACTTAGCTTGAGATCACTCCTTTCAAACATCCCTTGTTGTTCAAATATGACTAAAAGGATTTTGACATTGACTACTCGTCACCAATCACTCCCTCCAACATGGGACCAGCCCAGCAATCTGAGAAATGTCGGTTTCAGTACCAAGGGACATCAAAAACTCACTACAGGATGATTGATCAGTGATGCTTTTGGGGAAATATCTTGACCAAAAAGCAGACGTGAAAGTTATCAGAGTATAAAAAGAGTCACTTGTGTTAAAAACACCCCAAAACATAGAGCCAGGGATGGCCATGAAGTTAGGGTTCACATGCATATATTCCTGAGAACAAAAACTATCACAAAAAACTGCAACCTTGCACAGTGGCCATCACAATCTTACACAAAAAGTCCTTCTGCAGGAACTTCTGTCCAGCAACTA
The DNA here is from genome assembly GCA_008750895.1 of Mirza zaza. NCBI lineage: Eukaryota > Metazoa > Chordata > Mammalia > Primates > Cheirogaleidae > Mirza > Mirza zaza. Next base: position 7,010 of record VSMD01075443.1, on the reverse strand, counting down.
CCTGTCCAGCCTTGGAATGATGGCACACATATTATTGATCCTTGTAGTCAAGGATAATTATCGCAAAACAATTATGTAATCCTCCTCACGTTATCTTTAAAAATTTTTACCTTTTTCATCTCCCTGAATATGCACATACTTTACTATGACATGTGCATTCCCTTTGCAATGCCATGCTCTTAAATAAATATCATTTTCTTTTAGAGAGCCTCTCTCTGTTTAATGTGTTGTATATCATTATTGTTCTCTTAAAATATTTCATAGTTTTTCTTTATAGTTTTTTTTTTTATTGACCCATGGGTTACATAGAATTTTGTTGTTTTCATTCTCAATGTGATGAATGAATTTAGTATATTTTTATTGCAATACTGTTTTATTTCTAAAATAAATATATAACTGTTTTTTTACAACTTTTATGTTTCACCACTTCCTGATCATGTTTTCTTCTACATTCTTAAGTATATAGTGCATACTTATAATGGCTGTTTAACTCCTTGTTACCATTTCATTTTCTCTGTCTTTTCTGGGTCTTCTTTATTGATTAATTTTTCTCTTATTTATGGGTTATATTTTCTGTTTTTTGTAATGCCTGCATATTTTCAACCAAATGCTGAGTATTATAAATTTTGCACATTGTGTATTGGGTTTTATTGTATTCCTTTAAAAGGTGTTTGCTTTTATTCTGTCACACAGTTAACTTACACATAATCAAGTTGATTATTTTGAGACTAACTTTTAAACTTACTAAAGTGAAACAAAAGGAGACTTTAGTCTGAATCTCCTACTACTCAGGCTAGAACCTCTTCAGGACTCTTCCTGCTGTGCCATATATTGTGATGTCTTTCCATTCCCGGCAATAGAAATGTAAACTATTTCTAACCCTTGATATTTCTGAGAATTCTTTGGTCTGCTGCTCTCTAGCGACCTTTAATAGTCTTTTGGACTTCTAATTCCATACACATATAGATCAACATTCCAAAGATTTAAGGAGATTCATCTTCAGATGTCCAGAGATTTCTTTGTGAAACTCTTCCCTTCCAGCACTATGCCTTGCAGATTTTAGATTCCTCAGCCTTTTAGAGTTGCAACACCTCTCTCCTCAACTCAACAAGACCACCAGGCAATGTTTGTGGTCCCCATCCCTGCATTGAAACCTGGAAACAGTCTGCAGACAGTAAACTAGATTGATTATAGGACTTACACCAATTATTTTCCTTCTCTCAGATTTCAATCCTGAGCTACCTGTTTTTCAATGACAGAAATGGTTTTTTGCTAACATATTTCTTCTGTGTTCCTTTTGGTACACTGAGAAAATAATTTTAGTTCCTGTTACACCATCAAGAAGAAATTCTAAAAGCAAAATTTTCCTTTTCCTCTTGAATTTAAGTTCATTGGGTGCACATGATTTTACTGATATGGCTAAGAAAGTCAATGCAACAGAAGTATAACTTGGATTGGAATTGGGGTTAGGTAGAGAGTGAGAAAGAGAGAGAGAGAGAGAGATGATAGCCAAGAGCTGAGACATTGATGATAAATGATTTTAGCAGTGTCTGCCTTCTCAAAAGTAAACATGTAAATATCAAATTCTATTAGTCATTTTTATGATTAAGTCTGCAGGTGGTTGTATTGACTTAGGAGGTAAAGAAAATGGAAGGAACTTTTTTCCAGTGTGTTTACTGAAGAGGGTAGATATTCACAGCACTTTCCAAGAGCCTGAAATGATTGGTGTAAAGTATTTCTTTTTTCTTTACTTGAGTCAGAAATATAACTAAAGAGAAATTATAGCAATGGTAAATTCAAGGTTTGCTGCTATTTTGTTGTTAATTATTATATATTAAAATTATATAGTTACTTAAATATATCCACAAAGATACTGAAAGAAGCCATTTTACCAAAAATCTACTGGAAGCAAAATTAAAAATCCATAATTTTCATAATGAGAAATGTGTTTGGAATAATATGACATTTAATTCAGTATTAAACTTAAGGTCAGGTAGCACACCATGTTCAACAACAATTAGAGTAATGTCAAGATGACCTTCAGATGTCTACAGAGAGTTCATTAATAATATCTACCAATATATTATATACAGAAAAACATAATAATGGAGCCTCAAAATTAGAATTCTTATGAAAAATATCACATTCTAATAAATGTGATTATCTATTTTTATTCTAGTTCTGCAAATCAAAGTTAACTCAAATAAATGAAAAGATAAGAAAGCCCAGTATTCTAGCACCCTCTTGCCTTATCAGATGAGTCTACTTAGAAAGAAACCAGCCAGTTTTTGAAATGTATATGTGTCTCTACCCCCTGCCATAGTCTCAGCTAACAGATCAGGCAACCCTCTGCAGCTATATCAAGCCTCAAATATAACCTAGTTTCCTGAAATACACACATGTAAGAAAGTAAATTCAAATCATTTGTTGTAATTGTTGTTGCTGCTGCTACTTTTGTTATGAAACTTCATAGCAGCCAAACTCACCATGTCACAAAACCTTATCTCCGTTCATCTTACTTTTCTTACTAACTCTCTTTATTCAGTTGTTCCCTTATTGCCTAATATGTAGTAGCCAGGAAAAGGCACCTCTCACGTTACCAACTTAAGAAGTTTATGTGACTAAATGCCCTAGATGCCATACTTTGAAATATATCAATATGTTTGTGTTAGGCCATGATTTCAGTGACAATTATTGAGAAATTATTGAGCATGGCATGAATATTTGAGTGACCTATCTTCAGAGATGGGAACTCTTCTGATGGGTGACTTTCATTTAAGGAATTCCATTAAGCCTTGTGTTTTTTTTCTGTCCTTCACAAAGATCAAGCCTGCATCATGAAAAACCTGGAAATATGAGGCACAAAATTAGCACATTTGTATGAATTCTTCTGAGGATACTGGCTCTGCTATCCTCATTAAAACTTCTGAGGTTATTGAGGTGGCTTCTCATTCCCCAATAAGAGCTAGCACTTCTTCCAAGACAGAAGATGCTACAGAAACAGTCTTCATGCAAGGCAACACGTTTCTTCCCTCTCAGAAACTATCTTCATCACTTCTCCTAGCTACTCAGGCTAGGTAAATATCTCAACATGATCTGGAGAAGTCTAGGTCCTAGTAAGAGAACAAAGACACTATACATTGAAAGAGTTGCAATAATTAGCTGGCATTTACTAGCAGGAGCCAGAGAAGTACTCTAGGAATGTATTTTGGGAAGTTTTCATCAAGGGAACTAATGTTTAAGGTTGGATAAACAAGAATTTATTGATTTGGAAAGGTACTTTCTCAGGACATGCAGTATTTTCTCAGTGGGGCAGCCATTGTTAGTGTGGTCCTTAGATACCAAAGTTATAATATGGTATTTAATTAGCAATATGGAATTTTCTGAGTTGTTTCTGACAAATAGTAAAGATAGGAATAGAAAGGCTGAAGAAAGTGGGAATAAAAACATGCACATACTATGTAAGGCTGGTGGTCCCACCCAAAGCTTACTCCTATCGGAGAAACCAAAGCACACAGTTTTCACTAAGATCATTAAGAATACACAGGTAAGAGAAGCACCAGATTTACTAATAATTTCAGTGTGGCTCCCCTTTACAGGCCAGTGTTGATGATAGGAGAGGTAGTTATAGAGACAGCTCTTTAATATACACATGGGTGATCTGATCTTGGAGTTACAGATCCTCAATAGTCGAAAGTGAGTAGTTTTCAATCAACATAATGACCTGTGAAATTGAAGGGGCGGTGAGTGAAATTTTACCTACAGGGACTTGTGAAGATGGTTAATAACCTATGGTGCCCCTAGAGGCAGCCAACAAAGGTATCTGTTAACATCTGTAGACATATAATGATAATATTAAAAAAACAGGAGGTTGAAGGTAGTTACTATAATTAAAAGTCACAATTTCTTGCTTAATCTCCACACCTGAAGAAATTATCTTGTTCTAAGAGGCAAAGAGTCCAAAACTGTGGCAAGAATCTACCATTACGCCTCACTTAGTTCTTCTTTAAATGAGTGCTTATACACTGGAGAAAGACGAGTGGACTCAGACATTTTATGAACTATTGGACCCAGGGTCTGACTTGACGTTAATACATGGAGACCTAAAACATCGTCTTCATACCCTTGTTAGAGTGGCTTGCAAAGTCCATGTGTCCAGTCAAGACATCATATTTCACCTAAATTAAATATAGAGTGGATAATGATCAGTCAAACTAACAAATATATACCTGGCAAAAGCCTTTCCCCAAATGCACTGATCCTTATGCATGCATTATGCATCTTAGTCACTGGCACCACTATCTGTCAGTTGTTCAAACCAGGAACCCAAATGTTATTCTTAGTTCCCCACCCTCTACTCTCTACCCTCAATCAGTCATTCAAATCTGTTGATTCTACTGGTTTTATGTGTCTTGACTTATTAAACATGTATAATTTCCTGATTGACCTCCTTCCAATCTCAGGTTTTCAGAATATAGTCCAAAGACATGATGTATAAATTTATCTAAAATACAAATTTATACACTTCTTTTCCCTGCCAAAAACCTTTCAGTGGCTTGAATAGCACTCAGGAAGAATTCCAAACTCCTTACTGTTCCAAATAATGCTATTCATAGACCATCCCCTACCTAACTTTCAAGCTTCATCTCTCAACACCTCACCCCCTACCTAAAAACACCAACTGAAAACTAATGCTCCAGCCATGTTAGAGTGTTTACAATTCTTCACCTTCCTCCTGGAAGCTTTCCATAATGCTGACAACTAGATTAAGTATACTCATATATATTCTCATAACATCCAGGCTTTATCCTCTCTCAGCAATCATTAAGCTAAAATGTTAGTATATTTAATTTTCTCTCATATTAAACTATTTTATTTATCTAGTATCTAGTATTTTCCATGGTGCACATATGTTAGATATTTGGCATATGATTTTTAAATGAAAACAGCATGTGAAAACATTCTCAAAATCCTTGAGAATAAGATAAAGCTAACTTCAGAAGATTTATTACCTCATATTACCTGGAATGAAGGATGTATCACATTCAAATAAGTCAGAATTCATAATTTAAATTTCATCTAATTGCCAACATGGAATTAATTGAAATGATCGCAGTTAAAGCTGTAAAAATCTCACTCCAATCTTTAGTCCAGACAATGGAAATAGATATTAACAATATCTATGTGAAGACGAGAGTGGTACTGTTCTTTACCAAATATATTTGCATTTGTTTGTTATGTGTCAGGTTGTTAGGCACACACATAATCTTCACATTAATAATCAGCACAGTATCTTAGGTTAAGATATCTTTATCAACCCATATAAAATCCATAAGATTTGGGAAGAGGAACAATTCTATTTCACAAATATGCTCAGCAACTTAATTAACAGAGTGTAGTCATTCTATTCAGAAGTATGAATCCAATGAACACTCTTAATTTGGACATTTAGAAAACTTCTTCCATTGGGATAATATCTTTATTCTGGTTGTTGTTCATGCAGTTCTATCCATTTTTACAGCTGGGTACAGCTTCTTAGTAAGGATTGAGGCATTTCAATTCATGGGTGTGGAGGAGGGAGAAGAAAAAGAGACTGTTAGCTTGGCCAGTTTTTGACAAGAATCATTTAAAAAATGGTATCTTTCACTATAGCATTTTCTTAGAATATCTCCAAAGTGTTTTTATGCTCTCTCTATCCCTTTCCCTTTGCTTGTTTTCCCACTTTTCTACTCCCTGACGCCATCTCCCCACCCTCTTTTCTTTTTTCCTGTAAATTGTAGAATCCAAGTGCTACATGTGTATTCCTTGTTTCCTAAAAGAACCCAGGAAGAAAACAAAGAAATGAATCCTTTCCTGATCTTATGTCATACAAATTTCCACAAATAGAATGTTGAAAACACAGATTAAATAATGAAAAGACTTAAGGAGAAATTAAATAACATTCTAACATTTATAATTACCTTCTATACTTTATTCATCTATGATAAGAAAGTATGGTGAAAACTAAGGGATTTTTTTCATAATCTATTGATATCAATCCATTGATACCACAGAGGAAAATATCTGGGGATTTTTTTAAGTACAAAGAATCTATTTTAGACCAATTAAATTATTAAATAAATTATTTTATCTTTTTTCAGTTTTATTTAAGAAAGCATTAATTAGAAAATAAGCTAAAAGTGTTTTCTTTTATCTGTATAATACTTAGTTGTATCCTGTAACTGTTTTTTTTTATTGCATGGATAGCTTTTATTAATATAATGCTTTAGTCAGAGCTATAAGTGTGCCCATCACCCAAATAGTGTTCATAGTACCAGTTTGGTACGTTTTTACACCTCCACTACTCTCCCCTCCCCGCTTCTTAATTTCCAATGATTTTTACCTCTTTCTGGGCAGATATGTGCCCATCAATTAGTTCCAAATTATTAGAAAGTACATGTAATGCTTTTATTTCCCCATTCTTGAGATACTTCACTTATTGCATTTCCCTGATGATTAGTGTGTTGATTATTTTTAAATATATTTGTTGGCCATTTGTCTATCTTCTTTTGAAAAACATCTGTTCATGTTTTTTGCCTACTTTTTAATGGGTCATTTGCTTTATTCTTGCTGGTTTGTTTCAATTCTTTGTATTAATAAATTCTAGATATTAATTAGCCCTTTATTCGATTTATAGTTTACGAATATTTTCTCCCATTTTGTAGGTTGTCTATTTGCTCTGTTGAATATTTCTTTTGCTGTGCAGAAGCTTTTTAATTTAATCAAGCCCCATTTATTTATTTTTGTTGCCATAATTGCCTTTGGGATCTTAGTCTTAAATTCCTTGCCTAGGCCTATGTCTAGAAGAGTTTTCCTATGTTTTCTTCTAGAATTTTTATAGTTTTGTGCCTTACATTTAACTCTTTAATTCATCTTGAATTAATTTTTGCATATAGCAACAGATAGGAGTCCTTTTTCATTCTTCTGCATGTGGCTATTCAACTTTTCCAGCACCACTTATTTAATAGGGA
>VSMD01075434.1:0-44907 GCA_008750895.1 Mirza zaza | reverse complement strand
CAATGTAAATATGTAACTTTTTTTTTTTTTTTTTGAGACAGAGTCTCACTTTATTGCCCAGGCTAGAGTGAATGCCATGGCGTCAGCCTAGCTCACAGCAACCTCAAACTCCTGGGCTCAAGCGATCCTCCTGCCTCAGCCTCCCAAGCAACTGGGACTACAGGCATGCGCCACCATGCCCGGCTAATTTTTTTCTATATATATTAGTTGGCCAATTAATTTCTTTCTGTTTATAGTAGAGATGGGGTCTCGCTCTTGCTCAGGCTGGTCTCGAACTCCTGAGCTCAAATGATCCGCCCACCTCGGCCTCCCAGAGAGCTAGGATTACAGGCTTGAGCCACCGCGCCCGGCCATAAATATGTAACTTTAAAACCATCTTTAAGTTTGCCCATGAGCCCACCCAACGTGGTCCCGGGTAGCACACTGAGTGCACGCTGAGTGCTTGGATGTGTGCAGGAAATAGGGCTAGCAGTTGGACTCTGCATTAGAAAAGCTGGTTCAGGTGTCAGCTCCACCCCTTCCCGGCCTCAAGGGAAATGGGAAACGTGGCACTTGATAGAGCACTGAAAAGTGCCTTGGAGAACTGTTATGTAAGACCTGAGGGGAGGAACTGGGCTTCACTCCTGCCAGGAAGGTGAAAAAGGAAAGGAAGGAGGTGGAGAGAAGGAGGGGGAGAGAGGAGCCAGCCAGACCACAGCGGCTGAGACAGACGGAGAATTTAAGGATAGACAGAAGTGTCTACTGTTCAGTTTGAACTTGCTTGTGTTGGTACGGTATAAACCCTGTGGTAGTTAGCTTTATGTGTCAACTTAGCCAGGCCATGGTAGCCAGATATTTGGTCAAACATTATTCTAGATGTTTCTGTGAAGGTGTTTTTTAGATGAGATTAAATTTAAATCAGTAGACTTTGGCCAAGCGCCATGGTTCACACCTGTAATCTTAGTACTCTGGGAGGCCGAGGCGCAGGCATTGCTTGAGCTCAGGAGTCCGAGGCCAGCCTGAGCAAGAGTGAGACCGTGTCTCTACCAAAAAGAAAGAAAGAAAGAAAAAAACCCAGCCAGGCATGGTGGTGGGCGCCTAGAGTCCCAGCTACCTGGGAGGCTGAGGCAGAAGGATTGCTCGGAGCCTAGGAGTTGGAGGTTGCAGTGAGCTACAGTGATGTCACTGCACTCTACCCAGGGTGGCAGAGTGAGACTCTGCCTCAACAAAAACAAACAAGGCAACTGAACATCCCTCCTCACAGTCCCCCACCCCTTCATATAAATAAAAAGGAAGAATAGTTTAAAATTTAAAAAAAAATCAGTAGACTTTGGGTAAAGCAGATTGCCCTTCATAATATGGGTGGGCTGTATCCAATCAGCTGAAGGCCTTAATAGGAAAAAACTGACCTTCCCAGAACAAGAATGAATTCGGCCAGCAGTCTGCCGCTGCACTCGAATCCTGTCTGTCCCCTGGGTCTCCAACCTGCCAGCTTGTCCTGCAGAGTTGCCAAACCTCCACAGCCACATAAGCCCATTCCTTAAAATAAATCTCCCTCTCTCTCTGTTGGTCGCACTTCTCTGGAGACCCTGACTAATACAGACCCCTTCTCCGCCCACACCACCCAGGTTGGCAGTAACATCTTGGACACTCACAAGTGGGGGGGCAGGGAGTGTCGTCTGTACCTCGGCCACTTCCCCCTCTGCCTTCACAGCCTTTCTCCCTCTTACTTAGGTAGTTTTAGAAAACCATCCTTCGTCTAACTGAAGTTTTCTTTGGTTAGGTATTAATAGTGAGTTACATCAACTTTAAAATTGTGGGTTGTGGAAGTAATACCCTCTCTAAGGTATTTTAGGGTTTCTCTTGTGGTCTGTGGTTAAAAATGACGAGGGAGAGGCAGCCAGGGTTTTGAGGAAGGGCGGCTCAGCAAATTTGGAAACTGATGGAACTTTCCATGCTAGGTCTGGAAAGAGTTATTCATTTGGAAAATAGGCTTCAGGACAAGTTGTGTCTGAAAAATAAATGGCTTCTGCATGTATGTGATTTTAATATCTCTTTGATGGGAGTGCTTGAAATTTTCAAAGTCATCTTATGGTTGATATTTTTGTAGTAGGTAACTTTTGGCACTTGAAATGCATACTCTCCTCACACGGCCCTGGAAGGTGAGCTCTTCTGTTATTTATTCTGTAGAGAAGGAACTGAGGCACAGAGAGGCCAAGGAGTCACCCAGGGTCACACAGCTAGTGGTGCCCAAGTCAGGACTTTGGCTGGGATTTGTCTGTCTGCCACCCTACACTTAAATTTTCTACCTTACTGCTTCCCCTTACAATTGAAAGGGACCCCTTGGGTTTCCCCTTGAGAGAAAACATCCCTGTCCATCTAGGACGAATTTGTTCAGTAGTGGCTCTTTCTGTATTTCTGCTCCACTTTCTTTAAACTGCTGTCATCCTCACGCTTGTCCCCTCACGGCAGGAAGTGCAGGCGAAGGCACCAGCTGCCTGCGCCTCTGTTACCAGGAGAGCAAAACCTTCCCCAGGAGCCACCCAAGAGACTTCCGCTTATGTCTCCGTGTTCAGAAGTGGGTCACAGGGCCACCTCCAGCTGCAGGAAACTAGCTGCAACTAGAAAGCTAAGTACTGTGAGCCAGTGAAGAGTGTCTTTCACAACAACCATGTGTGGAAGCCAGCTCCGTGCAGTAGGGTTAATAAAAAGCCAATGTAGTCACGGGCGCATTAATGGAACTACAGTGTTCAGTGTGGCATTAAGTGCCCTCACTGCAGTTCCAGAAGGACGGCACAGCTGGCCTCGTCCAGAGAGGTCAGTCTGGATGGCGAAGGCTCTGGTGGGCATGTCCAGAGTGGAGTGGGCGCAGGGACTGAGGTTGTTGGAGGTTGGAGGACAGATTAAGGAGGGACATGGTACTTTTTAAAAATATTGGGCCGGGCGTGGTGGCCCACACCTGTAATCCTAGCACTCTGGGAGGCCGAGATGGGTGGATCGTTTGAGCTCAGAAGTTTGAAACCAGCCTGAGCAAGACTCCACTGTGCTAAAAAAGATAGAAATAAATTAGCTGGACAACTAAAAATATATAGAAAAAAACTAGCCAGGCATGGTGGCACATGCCTGTAGTCCCAGCTACTCGGGAGGCTGAGGCAGCAGGATTGCTTGAGCCCAGGAGTTTGAGGTTGCTGTGAGCTAGGCTGATGCCACAGCACTCTAGCCCAGGCAACAAAGACTCTGTCTCAAAAAAAAAAAAAAAAAAAAAAAATTCAAAGGACTGTCAGTTGGAAGAAAGATTAGGATTTTCACACAACAGCTACTAAGGGATCAATGAGTGCCAAAGGGTGGCAGTATTTCATTTAACCGGAAGTGTTATAAAGGTTTATTGTGCTGGTGAATATGGCCTAGTCCTTCATCCAGTTATTTAGCAAACAGGTACTGCAGGTTATCCCAGTCCAGGTCCCACCAGGTGTAGAGAATTGGACTATTCTGAGCTGTAAGATCTAGCCTTAAGGAGCTCACAGCCAGAGGGGAGAAGATGTAGAAACAAAGAAAAGGCTACTGTAGAGTTATTTTAACAAGTCCAGGAAGCAGAGCCTGTAGCTGTGGTCTGTGCACAATGCTCTTGGCCACTGGGTGGAAGGGCGGTGGGAGCAGGCCCTGGGGGTCAGAGCGGGCTCCACAAGGAGGCCTGACCTTTGAGCCGGAGTTGAGGAGGGGAAGAAGGACAGCAGGATCAAAAGCAGAGGAGCCTGAGCGGGGGTTAACCGGGCAGGTGGGCCTCAGCCTGAGCTGGTGGCATGAGGGCATGGGGTGGGGCAGGGCCGGGCCGGGCCAGGCCAGGTCTGGCCACCTGTCTCCTGACTACGAGCTTCAGTGGGGCCCAGCGTCATTCAGGCTCCGGGCTGTCACCATCCACAGCACAGCAGTCCTGTGGGAAGGCCAGGGCAGCTAGACCTTGGCATGCAGAGGAGTATTCATCAGGTACTTTGAGCGGCAGGTAGCAGGAAACGCAGCCAACAGAGGCTGAAACCACCACAGCAACACACGTTGTTTACCAGGCAAGAAGTCTGAAGGTCAACAATTTCAGGATCCATTTAACAGCTCAGCCGTGTCTTTAAACACCCAGACTCTTCCTCGCTCTGTCCTTAGCATGGCGGCTAATCAGTGAAACACAGTGAATGTTGTTCAGGGTGGGGGTAGGGACAGGCCCTCAGCGTGGAACTTAGGCAGTCTGGAGGCTCAGTCCCTCATTCCACATACATGTAGTGACATCCACTCTCTGTCCCTCCAGAGGGCCCTGGTAAGTGTCCGCCCCAGGCAGGCAGGGGCACCCTTCTGGGGACAGAGCAGAGTGGAGAGCACAGAGTTGGGAGCACCCAGGCCTGGCTTTGCATCTGGCCCCTCCACTCTGGCCTGGGCCAAGTCACTCCCCTCCACACAACGGCTGCCCCCCACAGGGTTGTGCACCCCGCACAGGTGTCTCTTGTTCAGTGGATGCTGGTGTGTGTTCTCCATGATGCCGTTGTCATGGTGCAGGACGAGGAGGGGCGAGGTCTGCCTGGAGGAGGCAACGCCTTAGAAGCTGAGCGGGGATCTGCCAGCTCACTCCTTCCTCTCCGCGGGCACACCCTGCCCTGGCTCAGCACCTGGCCCTTTCTGTCACGGAGCCTTGACCTTTTGTAAGTTTCCCAAGGGCAGGTTGCTGGTTTTGCTCCCCAGTGTCTCCCTGGGGCCCAGACAACGACAGTGTTGAGTGTGTTTGGGAAGTACGTAGTGGTTACGAGTGTGGATCTGGAACTGGACCTCTTTGGGATCAAAGTCATGCTCTCAGCTCACAAACCGGACCAAGGGCAAGTTACGGCCTTCTCTGTGCCCTTGACTGACGGTATGCTGTGCTTTTTGTCCCGTGCTCTGCAGGAGCCCAGGGGCAGGAAATGACTAGGCTCATAGAGGGAGCATCACAACCCACGGTGGCCGAGGCCGGTGCCTGAGCAGGTCAGGTTTCGGACCCTTGAGCAGTGGGGGTCGTGGGCAATTTTTAGACAGAGAGGAGTTGTGGTTAGATTGGTGTTCGAGGAGAAGAGTGTGGAGCTGATGGTCCAGGCCTGGGGAGGGTGACGGGCTGCGCCAGAGCTGCCCCACTGATGATGAGAGCCTTGGTGACTGCTGGCATGGCAAGTGGGAGGGAGAAGGCTCTAGGTTGCTTCCCAGAAGGCTGGCGTGGAAGGAGGCGGTACTGTTGCCCAAGTCCCTGAGGCTGCCTGTGGTTCCACGGAGCACACACAGAGACGGCCTCCGCCACAGCTGCGGGAGCAGGGCGGCCGTGTAGCTGTGAGGGCACTGTCAGGCCCAGGATCCTGAGTCACCCCTGAAGGTGGGCAGGCTGGGACCAGGCCCCAACTGCCTGGAGCGTGGCTGAGCATCATATGTGTTTGATGACCACTCGTTCCTTCTCTTGACCTAGGTCACAGTCACTGCAGCTCAGTCACTTGTTGCCAACCCTTCCTAACATTCTGACATTGTCTGGTTGAAAGGTCACAAGGCCGTGTGGGGCAGGCAGTCTTATCCTGATCTTACACGTGCAAAAACAGAGACTCGGAGGGTTGGATCTTTGCGCGTGGTCTCTGAGCTAGGAGGTGAGGCCAGACCTGTCCCTCTCCAAAGCCTGCACCACTGCCCGTACCGACTCTCCGTGAGGGGCAGGGGGGTCTTGCCATTGTGCCAGGCAGATTATCTGGAGCCCTCTTGGGACGGGTGTTTGCAACAGGCCCCACAGAGAGAGGACAAACTACTGAACAGACACACAGGTGCCCGCTGACCTGAAACCAAAGGCCTACCAGCCCTAGCCGACAGCAAAGCCGCTAATGGCAAGCGGAGGTTTGCAGGGCCTGGCTTCCTCTGGAGCTGGGAGACGGGAGCACAGCTGCTACCCAGGGGACCTTGAAGGTGACTGCCAACAGCTCTGAGGACAAGGAGTCAGTTATTCTCTGAGTAACCACTGTCAGTGTTTTTATTCCCCTTTCTTAAAATAGCAAGCTGAGTTAGAACAAAACAAAACAAATATGCCCAGATTCCTGTGGGTTTAAAATTCTGCCCTTGATGGAGCACGCCTGCCCTGTGGAAATCTGAGGGAAGTCCCACAACCCCGCCATCCTGAAGTCCAATCCTGCAGTCCACACCCAGGCCTGGAGGGAGTGGGAGGGAGGTGGCAAGCAATGGTCGGGGCAGACGCCTCCTCGGCCCCCCCACTGTCTTGTCCTTGAATTGCTCAGACTGGTCTTACCCTACTTTTGCCTCTTCCTTGCTACTTTCCTGTTAGGCCACATGTCCCTTCCTACGCCCCCAAAATACCCTCCATCTTCTGAATGGCCCCGCCCACTGCCACCATTCGGGCTGAAGAGCTGGCCAGCACTGCTCAGGCTGCATCAGACTTGTGCTCCGGGGTCCTTCTGCGCCCACCTGATCCCCTGGTATGAGATTTCTCGCATTTATAAATATCTCATCTTCCCTTTAATAGCCACTTGCCTTTCCAAATCCACCATAATCCCTTTGAAAACCGTGACACTCTCTGCCCCAGAAGAAAGGTGCCCATCATTTTCAGGGGCACCGGAGGGTCATAAGGGGATCTGACAAGGGGGCCAGTGGCAGAGCTCCCTGTCCCTGCTGAGAGACGGGGGACCTGCTCTGGCATCAGTGGCCACCCCTCCCGTACCACGGTGTGGTCCTCCCAAGTCACTGGCCTCTGTGTACCTCAGTTTCCTCATTAGTTGGATGAGGCAACAATGAATACCTTGTAGGGTAAGGATAATCTTACCCTTGTAGGGTAAGATTAAATCTCATTTTTTATATAAATAGCTATTGATGCTTGATATTAAGTAGCATATCACTTGGGAAGTTAAAATATTATTATTGTGGAAGGCATGTAGGACAAGCTGAAGACCAGGGAGCCTTGGAAGGACTTGGGCACAGGAGGGACACGGTCATTTTCAATTTCAGAAAGTTCCCTCTGGGGTGGCTGGGCTGGGGGGTGAGAGGGGAGAAGGTGGGCTGGAGAGAGATGAAGAAGATTCCAGAGCAGGTCTGGGCAGGAGCTCGTGGCCATTAGATGCAGGCTGGGAGTCAGTGGTGGCCCACGTGACTGGGGTCGCTGAGATGTGGCCTCTGATGAGGAGCCTGCTGTGCATGTTCACACTGACTAACGTGACTAATCACTACCCCCAGCCCTGCAGAGCTGGGCGCGGCCCTCTGTGCAGAGGGAACTTGCTCAGCCCGCTCTGGTCTTCCCAGGTGGCTCTGTAAGCAGGGCAGTCCCACAGGTGGGGAGTGTGGGGCAGAGAAGCCACACTCGGGGAACAAGGGAACATTGGCGGGATGGGCGAGCCTGTCTTTTGGAGGGAGACTTCCTTATCTCCTCCCTCAGGCCATAACCTAGGGGGAAAGCAACCACCCTCTGCCTCAGCCACCTGGCATGTGTCCTGGGCCACCCTGGCATCTGTACGACTCAGGACCTGAGCCACAGGGTGGAACTGGAGTTGGGCCAGTTTCAAAACCCCGGTCTCCGAAGCCACAGTTTTATAGAGCTGGCTGTGTTGGCCCGGCTAGCAAAGGTCCCTGCCCGGTCACATGGAGACTGCCCTCCTCTGTCCTCTGACAGATCTAATTTATAACATGCTTTGACCTCTTTGGGCACCCTAGGACAGGGACTATCTTGTCTACCTCTTTAATCCCAAAGCCTAGAACAGGCCGGGCCAGCAGCCGTGTGGAAAGTGAGGTGTCACCCACCCTCCGAGCCTCAGCTGTGTCCTGGCTACAGCAGTGCTGAGAGATCCTCCCTTGCAGAACAGCGTGACCTCACGTGCATAGTCTGTCAGGCTCTCTTTGTAGATGACGGACAGCTGGCAGCGCTGTGCCTGAGTGCCAGACAGGCCTGTCATCAGGTGTCCTGAAGCCAGCAGGTGTGTGAGCACTCCATGTCTGGAGCCAGGCTCTGCAAGCCAGAGACCAGAGACAGCCTGATGGCCATAGGACAGGGAACTTGGGTAGTGGCCTGCACTGGGACACCAAGGATCTCACCCTGTGAACCTAAAAATGTTGAGCAAGGCCTGTCTTGTCACACAGTCCTACCCGTGGTAAACGTGCCCGTCCGCCAGGGTAGTGTGCATGACAGAAAGCTGCCTGCGAGGAGCAGGGGACAGAATGCTCTGTGTGCGCTGTGTCAACATGGTCGGCATGAGGATGGCATCTAGGAGGATGCAGAGAACAGCGAAAATGCGCCGGTGTGAGAGGAGGGACAGTGCTCTTCTGTCTGGAAGAATGTTTATAAAGGTCCTAGCATTGTCGGGTCCTGGGTTCGTCACTCCCTGACACCAGCCAGTGCTTCGCACTAGAGTTTACGGAGGGCTGCCAGCCTGGTGCTTGCTACCAGGCAGATCGGTGGCAAATGGTCCCGGCCTTGGCTCTGACAGGCTTCGAGAACCCTCTCACTGACTCCTGGCCTGGAAATCTTACCCTTAGGAATCACCACAACGTGAAAATGTTGTGGAACTAGATAGAGTTAGTGGGGGTTGCATTCATAGCATTGTGAATGTACTAAATGCCACTGAATTATGCACTTTAAAATGGTTAATTTTTTGTTATATCACTGTCACTTCAATTTTTTAAAAAATGAACCACCACTAGTTACTGGGCACTTAGTTTGTGTAAGTACCATGCTGATATGTTATTGGAATCACCGCCACTCCTTGGTGTGGTTCTGCAGGGTGGCTGTGTGCTAGCCCAATCTCTGGGCAGCAAATGGCTCAAAAGGGGGTGGGAGGCCGGGTCACCTGTTGGTAATGGAGTCTTTGCTTCCTAGATAAGGAAGGTCTCTGGGGGGTGGCAGAGGAAACCGATTGCTGTGGGTGCCTGTAGGAAGTGGGGTATGCTACTTTGGAACTTGTTGTTTTGAACCACGTGATGCTTACCTACTCAAGAGATAATATAATGTCATGAAGGAACATCTTACTTACAAAAATAAAGCAAAACACTGTCTCTTCATTGCTTGTCACAAACAAGCTCTGAGGCCCACCTAGGCTCTGTCCCGGCTCATCCACTTGGTAGGCTCTGGGCCATAGTTTCTTCACCTGTTAAAGGACAGGGTCCTTCTGGCCTCTGGTGGCTACTACTAGAATCAAGTGACAACGAGGTAATGTCTGTAAACTGCTTTTACCCAGTGCCTGGCCCATCTTGGGTGCCCCAAGCATCCATTGTCTTCCCTCCTCTCCCACCTCTTCCCTCCCTGCACCCCCACCCCTCCCCACCCCACTATTTGAGTTTGCCCACTGGGATGCCCGCATACACCTTCGTGACTTGTGGTTTCTTCTCCCCAGAGAAAGCTACAGACGGCTCCCTGCAGGGCGAGGACTGGGCCCTCAACATGGAGATCTGCGACATCATCAACGAGACAGAGGAAGGGTAAGGGCCCTCCGAGGAGAGGGCGGGGGCTCAGGGGGGACAGCCACCCACATCAGGACCCCCGCCCCACCTCCACTACTGCTGTAGCCACAAGGCCCCACCCTGCTTGTGGCCGTTGGTCCAAGAAGGGCTGCAAAGGCTGTCCAAGCCCCTGGTCCCGGAGGCCCGCCCAAGGCAGGAATTCACAGTGGGTGGACAGCTGGCCCCTGGGTGCTGCCACCCCACCCAGACTCTCAGCAGCAGCCCCGATCCCACAGGGTGTGTCCAGCCTCTCCCTCGAGACAGCTGGAGACGCGCAGTTAGGAGTTGGCCACCAGTGCCATCTGCATTCTGTGGCCTGGAGCAGGCACGAGGAACACCCTGCTTTTCTCTGAGAACAAAAACAGACTTTCATTTCCTTAAGATGGGACACCAGCCCGAGGGTAGAGTATCAGGAGAAGGGCAGTGACGGTGCAGCAGAACCGAGAGGCTGGGGCGCTGCTGTGTTGGGGTCGCGGTGTGCCCTGCCAAGGCAGCTGATGGTGGGATGGACGTCTTGGGGTCTTGGCTTCAGATGTCTCACTAGTTGTCACTGACCAGCTTTGTGACCTGGGACAAGTCACGTTACCTCTTAGGTCTTTGTCGTCAAAGGCCAAGCTCCCAGCTGGAGGGAGGCTGTGGGCGTCTGAGTCGCACAGTCAAGGCCCAGTTAGGAGAGGGCAGTGGCCGCCAGGCTCCTGCTCCTTGGCCTTGCCTAGGACTCGTCAGAGTGAGGGGGGGTGGGAGTGGTGGGCAGATGACAGGGCCACCAGTAGAGAAGACAGCGGGCAGAAAACCTGATGGGCCTCTAGAAAGGCCTGGAAGCTCCATGGATGCGGTGGCCAAAAGTCACCGCCGTATCCTTGGAGACAGCAAACCCACCATGTCACTTACAAACGCGGGAAGGACTGGGGCTCAGCAGGGTTCAGATGCATTGCTGTTTACTCGCTGCTGATTGGAGCGCCTCAGTCAGGTGTTCCAGGCACTGCACGGGGGCCCTGGGGACCCAGCAGAGAGCAAAGGCAGGCGTGACCCTTAACCTCACCAAGCAAGTGTGTCGGCTAAACTTTAGTCTCTCAGTAGTAACTCTCCCCATTGGGTTGTGGCCTCCTTGTCACATACTCTGTGCTCCCAGTGGAGTTCTGGACACCAGGGCCCATGGCAGAGACACAGGCCACAACTACTGACACCCAGCGCCATGCCCTTTCCTCCAGGCCCCCTAGAGGAAGTGGGAACAAGTCCCCATAGAGCACCGAAGTGGCCCATGGGTCAGTGGCCAAGCCAGGAACCAAAGCCAGCTCCCCAAGAAGGAGCCGGGGAAGGGCGAGGAGCTGCCTCAGGGTGGCTCTGGTTGAAAACTGCTCTCACGCTTCTGTGCCAAGGTCCCTCTTCCCACCACAGGCCACAGTCCCTCACCTGCCCCACCCTTGTCCTCTCCACTGCCCTGTCCTGCCCACTCCCACAGCCCCACCCTCATCCAGCTCCGTCCCTCCTGGGAAGCTTCACATCTGTCGCTCCTGCCGAGCACCGGGCCAGGGCTCTGGACTCCCCTGGCTTCTGCCTGGCCAGGGTCAGCACTAACAGGCAGGCGGACAGCCAGACAGATAAACAGCCACTCCCCGGCCTGGGAAATGTTACTCGTGCTCCTGCAGCTTGCGGAGCTCTGGGGGAAGGTGTCCAAAGAGGATGTTGTCCCTGTCCTCTAGGAGGCTACTTCTCTACCCAGGCTCCTGGGTCAGTGTCGCCTGGCTGAACATGCTGGGGAGACTAGAGGACTTGGGAAACTATCATGGAGGGAGTAGATTTTAGCTGGGCCTTCACCCGATGGACATGGAGGTCAGGGAGCCTTCGGGGTGGGAGTAGGCGTGGTCAGGACAACACCGACCACACCTCTGCAGGGCTGCAGCGGGACGCCATGGATGGGGCAGGGAGAGTAGGCTGCCTCCCAGGCTTCCAACAGCCTCCTGCCACACTTGGGTGCACCCACCCTCCTTCCCGTGACCCCGGGCCTCCTGGCCCCTCCTGCTGCCTCCCCTACACTCGGTGTGGCCTTCCTGAACTTTTAGTTCCACTGAGGCACTAATCTCCTCCCCACCCAGGGGCTTTGACCTAAATAACTCAGCCGTGCTCCCCCCCAGCTAGTCCTCCCCACCCTGCGCACCAGCTGCAATGCCACTTCCTCGGAGATCTTCTCCCACCACCCCACCCCACTTTTTCCCCAGGACCTGCTAATTCCCTTCGGTTCTTTGGGTCTCCCCAAAATGTGGGATCCTTGGAAACAGGGCCGTGTGGTCTTGTCCCCAGTGTCCCCAGCACCTAGCATGGTGCCCCACACATGTTGGGGACTTAATAAGACTTTGAATGGATAGAGTGACGGACAGATAAAGGAGCTGGCCAGGCGGGGCTTGGGACACTATGTCTGTACTTATTCATTCTTAAATTCCAGCGCACACATAAGAAGCCCCTGGTGGGGGCACATGAAGCGTGCAGATTCTGGGCCCCACTCCCTGAGAAGTTGAGCTGGTCTAGGGTGGGGGCCTAGGGTTGTGCATTTTTAACAAACACACCTCCTCCCATTGTGCCACAGGAGATTCAGGCAGCACACGCTGAGAAGCCTGCCAAGCAGTCACGACCTCCTGAGAGGGTTTGGTGGGGTAGGAAGGCTGATGGGATCGAGCCTGGACGCGCAGAGCAGCCACGGCGCAGGGCGATGGGCACACGAGGGCCAGTCCAGCTCTACACGACCTCCTGACTCTAGGCAAGCAGGCTCCGTTCCTAAGCCCGTCCTTCCTTTTGTCCCTCCTAGTCCCAGAGATGCCATCCGAGCAGTGAAGAAGAGAATCGTGGGGAATAAGAACTTCCACGAGGTGATGCTGGCCCTCACGGTGAGTGTCCCACCTGGTCGTCCCTCTGTCCCGTGGCAGGACTGCGGTCTGCTAAACAAGCCGCCTCCCCTCAGGTCCAGGGGAGTCGCGGCCACCCGTGGGCTCCTTGTCTGAGGGCTGGGAAGGAAAGGTCTGTGGGCAAAGCACTGTCCTGCCTACGCTGCTGGGGACATGGAATGGCAAGAGAGGGCATTTGGGAAGGTCCTCCCCAGTCCCCCAGCATGGAAGCAGACACGCCGAGGTTATGTCTCTCTAGAGCCACTGGCATGGAGGGCCTAGGCCAAAGGACTTACAGGCGACGTAGAAGCTCAATAAACTCAGGCCTCTCTGGGGCATCAGGGAGCCTGGCAGACGGAATCAGGTGCCGCCTGGCACTCTGGTGCCCTGAAAAATGAATGTAAAATATTGTATATGCCAATGTCTGAGAACTGCCTTGCCCCCACCACTGAACCCGCCAGACCCCAGGACAGCTGGGTGGGAGTGGGCATCGAGCTGGCAGGATGGCTGGGGGCAGGGGGCACTCTGTCCCAGCCTCCCCCACAAGTGGTGTTTCTATCTAGGTGACTCCTGCTAAACTGAAATCAAAGGCAGCGCCTGCCAAGAAGTGGGCAACAGAGTGGGGAAGGAAGTTTAGTGCCTTTTCCTCAGGCCACAGGGTCACCAGTAGATTGGAAGCTTAGGTCCTCTTTGATTTCCTCTTGAAGAGGCCCTCCCCTCAGCCCAGAGGTAGAATCTGGATTCTGCGGGCACTAACACCAGACAGGGAGGGAATTCCTGCCACACAACAGCCGTCTGCCTGTCCCAGGCTGGACCCCACAGTAAACGAGCTCCCGGATGTAGGAGGAGCCTTGAGGGTAGAGGCCCTGGCACCTCCTCCCCTCTGACTGGGGTGCTCTCGGCCCCCAGGTCTTAGAAACCTGTGTCAAGAACTGTGGACACCGCTTCCACGTGCTGGTGGCCAGCCAGGACTTCGTGGAGAGCGTGCTGGTGAGGACCATCCTGCCTAAGAACAATCCGCCCACCATCGTCCACGACAAGGTGCTCAACCTCATCCAGGTGAGTACCAGGGCAGGGGTGGGAGGAGGGGCTGCAGGGAGCTCTAGGTCCTAGGCCAGGGAGGAGGTGCCCCAAGCCACTGTGCTTGGCCCAGGCTCTAGATCTCACTTTGGGGTGTTCTGCTTGCCTGTTTGTTTGTTTGTTTGTTTTTGAGTCAGAGTCTCACTTTGTTGCCCAGGCTAGAGTGCCGTGGCATCAACCTAACTCACAGCAACCTCAAACTCCTGGGCTCAAGCAATCCTACTGCCTCAGTCTCCCGAGTAGCTGGGGCTACAGGCATGCGCCACCATGCCCGGCTAATTTTATTTTCTGTATTTTTTAGTTTGCCAATTAATTTCTTTCTGTTTTTAGTAGAGATAGGATCTCACTTTTGCTCAGGCTGGTCTCGAACTCCTGATCTTGAGCTCCTGACCTTGAGCAATCCTCCCACCTCGGCCTCCCAGAGTGCTAGGATTACAGGTGTGAGCCACTGCATCCGGCCCTGGTTGCCTGCTCATGAGGCGTTTTGGGCTCAGGGAGGCTTGCTGGCTGAGCGCTTTGCCGTGGAGTGGGCTCAGCAGGTGTAGTAAGGGGACCAGCAAGTCAGGGAAAGAATTTCTGTTCCCTCTCTGGGTGCCCGGCTCGGTGGGCTTGCAGGAGAGAAGGTGAGCAGTGGTTACTGGCCGTGTCCCCTTGTCCCCTCTCAGTCCTGGGCTGACGCGTTCCGCAGCTCGCCCGATTTGACAGGTGTTGTCGCCGTCTACGAGGACCTGCGGAGGAAGGGCCTGGAGTTCCCCATGACCGACCTGGACATGCTGTCGCCCATCCACACGCCCCAGAGGGTGAGGAGAGTCACCATGTCGGGCTGGCAGGGGAGGCAGGCGTTATCCCAGGGGGGCCGGCGGCCCCTCCTCACTGGCCCCAACCCCCTCGGCCTCCACCTTCCCAGCAGCCTCACTGACCCTGTGCTTTGCCCTCTAGACTGTGTTCAACTGCGAGACACCGTCAGGACCAAGCTCGGTGGGCACCGACACCAGTCAGCGAGAGAACTCCAGCCAGCACGCTGCCCCTGTGCCCGCCCCGGCCGCACTCCCCAGCGACACACCCATAGCGCCAACCCCTGAGCAGGTAAACGAGCCTGGGGGCAGGAGCATCAGGTCAAGGCAGGTGGGCCCAGCCCCTCTCCACTCCCATCAGGGAGGGGCCGCATCTGTCTGGAAACTCCTGCCTGCCAAGCCTCTGCGACGTCTCCACGACAGCCCACAGGGTATGTATGAGCCTTCCCGTTGAGAGAGGAGGCTCAGAGAGGTGAATTCACTTGCCCAGAGCACACAGCTCAGCAGAGACAGCTGGGATTCACGCTCAGAGCTGTTGACTCCTGGCACATGCTGCCCTGTACTTGGCCATTTTTGCAAACCATGTTCTCCGTGGAGCCCTCCAGCAGCACTGTGGGGAGGAAATGCCGGGCAGACAGCTCCCTGCCACCAGGGCCGATCCCCCGAGTGTGGTTTGCTTATGTCCTTCCAGAATGTTTCACTTGAACTGAGATTCTGGCTGAAAACAGTTTTAAATCATCTGTACCACAAATAAAAAACATTTGCATTGCACCATGCTGCTTTCTGCAAAGCCTCAAGAAGAAGGTTTGAGGCTTAGTATGAGATGCTAGAGGGGGTGGGTTTTCCCAGGGCCCTGCGGCTGGCTTTGAAGGACCACCTACCACAGAGTAGGTTGCACACTGACTTAGACAACCTTTGTGCCTCAGTTTCTTCCCCGTGAAGCTGGAGCTGAGGCGACTTGCCCATTGGCACGAGCCGTTTGTGGAGTGCCAAGCTGCCTTACCTACAGAGGGACTCCACAGCTGCGACCAGTGCTAGCTGGGAGCTCGGTCATCCTAGATGTGGCTTCTAAGGAGGGGGTGGGGACCTGCACACTGGCAGGGTGCCCAATTTTGAGGCGTTTTACCAACTTGAGACCCCAAAACATCAGCTAGATGCCAAGGCGTAGCTGCTGAATGTGCTGGAGAGAGAGATACAGGTACCTGACGGAACTTCCACAGAAGTGTCCCCACTGACCTCTCGTATGTGTCATCTGGACTTGTTCTCACCCTAAGCTATTTGAAGAGAAACTTTTATAATTTGTTATCTCATAAGAAGTTATGAAATCACCCCCTAGAGTTACAAACACTACTAAGAAAGTTTTGCTAACTGGACAAAATAATTAAAGGTGGGTAAAAAATTGCAAAGCCACCTCGTGGCCCCAGAATTATCCAACCTGGTTATAATTTTAACTGATTTGCCTTAAGTGTGTGTGTGGATGAAGACTCTGATTACTGGCCAGGCACAGTGGCTCACGCCTGTAATCCTAGCACTCTGGGAGGCCAAGGTGGGAGGATTGCTTGAGCTCAGGAGTTCGAGACCAGTCTGAGCAAGAGCGATATCCCGTCTCTAATAAAAATAGAAAGAAATTAATCTTCTTGTTTGTGAAAATCAACTGTAAATCACTACGTAAGGTGTCAACGTGTAGGATTTAACACGGGTGTTTCTCTGAGGTTTAGAGGGGATTCTGCACAAGTCATATTCCCATTTCATATCACATGTTATCTCTCACAAGGATAATAAAGAATTAAAGCGAAAAAAGAAAAAAAGAAATTAATTGGCCACTAAAAACATATAGAAAAAATTAGCTGGGCATGGTGGCGCATGCCTGTAGTCCCAGCTACTCGGGAGGCTGAGGCAGCAGGATTGCTTGAGCCCAGGAGTCTGAGGTTGCTGTGAGCTAGGCTGATGCCACAGCCTCTAGCCCAGGCAACAGAGTGAGACTCTGTCTCAAAGAAAAAAAAAAGGTTCTTATTACTTCTAGTGCAAGAAGGTTCTTGCTTAACAAAACTGAGTAGTCTTTGTTTAACTTCAGAGTCCCCTTCTGTCTCCTGGGACACATTAAGACGTGTGCATTGATGTTACTCCCAGACTTCTCTGTAATTAAGTCCCATCTGATTTGGATACATTGGGTTTGTGATCAGTGGTTTTTCCACTCACTTATACCAAGAGTTCATTAAATAAGGCAGAGAGACCAAATGTTTTGCATCCTTGGTCGAGCCTACGACACCGCAGCAGGCCAGGAGCAAGACAAAATCCAGTCCTCCTGGGAACAGAGGGGGCCGACTCCCAGTCCTAGGAGGAGAGCGAGGACTGGATCCCAGTCCCGGGAGCAGAGAGGGCAGATTCCCAGGAGCAGAGAGGGGGCCTGCCACTCCCCTCCTCCCCTTGGGGGAGCTGCTCTCCAGGGCCTTGTTAGAGACACTTTGGGGCCCAGAGGATGCTGAGTCTTCCAGCCACGGTCGGTGGTTCATTCCCACTCAGCTTGTCTCCCTTCAGCCTCTCCCTGCTCCAGGCTCCCCAGCTAGGAGATGGTGACGGTTGGTAGCACTTCCGTGAGGGGTCTGTGGAGGGGGTAGGGCAGGCCTCCCACAGCCTCTGAGGCAGGAGCGGGGATGCCTAGCGACCACAGCGCTCGGCGCCCCAGTGCCACACCCGGGCCCGGTGGTGGCGGCCTCTGTCCCTGTCTGCGGCAACAGCTCCAGACCCCTGGCTTCTCTCACCACAGCCCACGTGTGTTTCAGATCGGGAAGCTGCGCAGCGAGCTGGAGATGGTGAGCGGGAACGTGAGGGTGATGTCGGAGATGCTGACGGAGCTGGTGCCCACCCAGGCCGAGCCCGCAGACCTGGAGCTGCTGCAGGTGAGCAGACGGCCCCGCCCCCGGCTCGGGCGCCTCCTGCCCGTTCGCCCACACACACTCCCTCCCCGCCCGCACGCCAGTCTTCCTGGCTCACTCCAGACCCCTGCATCGCAGTGGGAGATGTTGCCACCAGGGACGCCAGATGCCATCAGACTGGAATCCAGATCTCAGCTCTGCTACTTTCTGGTTTAAACAGAGTAGCTGCCTGTGTCTCAGTTTCCTCGTCTGTAAGATTGCTGTAACAGTAGCCGTTATGGTACAAATTTGCTGTGAGAATGAACAAAGGTCCTGCGTGTGAAACACCCAGGCCTGTGCCTGGTACAGGGCAAGCGCCCAGTAAGTGGTCCTGAGAAAAAGCTGGCAGGGGAGAGTCCACCTTTCAGAGTCGGGGGTCCGCAGGTGTGAGAGCAGTGCTGGCTCTCGCTCCTGTGTCACGTGATTCCCACGGCCCCCATCCCCAGCTGGGGGCCCTGGAGCAGAAGGGGCTGTGCTCGGGGAAAGGCACCCTTCCCATGGAGGTCGGGCGTAGAGGCACCAGGAAAGTGGGAACACCTGAGGCTCAAGAGTCACTAGAACCCAGGAGGGGACAGAGTCCTTAGTGGGATTATCTGATTCCATGTCTCCTGCCTGCGAGCCTCAACTCCTTGAGGGCAGGGCCGTCTGTTCCTCATCTCTGTGTCCCTATGCCTGACCAGCCCGGCTGCTCGGGGGTCCTCACATGGTGGTGGGTGGTGGGAGTACAGTGGAATGAGCACGTGCCCATGAGACTGAATGAGGGCTCACTAAGAGGAGACCCAGGAGGCTGCTGCAGTGCAGGGAGTTTCATAGGCGGCTGCTAAGGCCATGCAGATCTGAACCATTTCAGGGACTCAGAAGGCTGGAGCCAGCCAGCTAGGGTCTGACACCGTGACAGACCCAAGTGTTGGGTACTTCCTGGCACCAGGCTCTATGTGGACCCTTGATGTACATTCACTCACCTAATCTTCACCGCCCCCCATTTCCCAGATCAGGAAACTGAGGCAAAGGGAGGTCATATAATATGCCCAGGGCCATATGGCTGGTAAGTAGCAGAGCTGGGATTTGCACCCATGACCTTCAGGTGCTGCTCATCTGCTCTTGAGAGGTGCCAGCAAGAAAGCGGAAGCAAAGCCACAAACATGCCAGGTCCTGGGAGGAAGAGAGGGGAGGCCCGCAGGATGTTGAAAGTCACTCCATCTGCCCTGCCCCCATGCTAAAGGGATTGAGGAAATCCCAGGAACTGACCTAGGAGGGGTGGGCGACAGGTCCACAGAGAGCCAGAGTAAACACTGGGCCGAGCCTAGTCTAAGTGATGCCTCCAGAAGAAAAGTGCACTGGCGTGTGGCCAACAGTCAGCGATGCCTGACGACTTTCTGGACCTCAGAACCGTGACCCAGGCCCCTGTTCACCTGGGAGATACCTGAGAAACAAATGACCAAAACCTACATGACTATGATCTTTAATTTTTTTCTTTCCCAAATAAGCTTAAATGACACTTTAAAAAAAATGACACTTATTAAAAGTCAATAAGCACTCTGGGAGGCCGAGGCGGGCGGATTACTCAAGGTCAGGAGTTCGAAACCAGCCTGAACAAGAGTGAGAACCCCGTCTCTACTATAAATAGAAAGAAATTAATTGGCCAACTAATATATATAGAAAAAATTGGCCGGGCATGGTGGCACATGCCTGTAGTCCCAGCTACTCGGGAGGCTGAGGCAGCAGGGTTGCTTGAGCCCAGGAGTTTGAGGTTGCTGTGAGCCAAGCTGACGCCATGGCACTCACTCTAGCCTGGGCAACAAAGTGAGACTCTGTCTCTAAAAAAAAAAAAAAGTCAATAAGTGACATGGTGACTAAAGGCAGAAGACTAAATGCATATTCAGGAACAAAAAAAAGGACATTAATGGAAAAAGTAGTGAAACCTGAATAAAGCCTGTGGGTTAGTTAATAGTGTTGTACCACCTTTAATGTCTTAGTTTTGACAAATGTCAGACGGAGCAGAAGCTGGGTCAGGGATATGTGGGAACTGTCAGTACTATCTTTGCAAATCTTCTGTGATCTAAAATTATTCTAAAATCAAAAATGTATTTAAAAAGAAAAAAATCAAGAGTAATGAGGCAAAAATTTGAAATCATCAGGACATTGGTACTTTCGGACAGGAGACTGCCAATCTCCTCATTTGCCGGCAAATTAATAAACTCCTCTTTCCTTCTCCTCAAACAAAAACAAACTTGAACTCAGGGTTTGTGGATAATAGTGTCAGCTAGTCGATTTCCATGCCTCACAGCACACCCAGAGAGGTAGCAGTGTGCTTCGCCAACCCACTTTGCAGCATCAGTTTTCTCAACTGAGCAAAGATGGCAGCAGAACATTATTCTGAAATCTGCACAAAGCCAAGTAAACCAGTTGCACAGTTGAATGTGATGGTGATTTCCTGTGTATTAAACTTCAGTGTAGAACACTTAGAAATAAAATTTGAGGCCGGGCATGGTGGCTCATGCCTGTAACCCCGGCATTAAGAAAAAGAAATTCAAATGCATGTTTGTAGAACCCAAAAAGCCGTCCCACGGAACCTTGAAGTCCAATTTGGACGCCCTTCCCTCCTCCCAGGCCTGCGCAGTGAGGCCATGCACTAGAGGTGGCCTCATGTCCTTCCTTCCCCGCAGGAGCTCAACCGCACGTGCCGAGCCATGCAGCAGCGGGTCCTGGAGCTCATTCCCCGCATCGCCAACGAGCAGCTGACGGAGGAGCTGCTCATCATAAATGACAATCTCAACAACGTGTTCCTACGCCATGAACGGTAACCCCGCCTCCCAGCCTCTGGCCGCCTGCCCCAGCCTTCTCCCTTTCCTCCCCTGTTCTCCTCGTGTCCTCATGCCGTCTGAGCCTTCTCTCATCCTCCTCTCCAACACCTCTCCCCACGTCATGCTCCCTTAGCAGTCTCCTTCCAGCATGTGCGTGACTGCCCCATCCTTCGCCCAGCCTGTGTCTCCTTTCTAGAGTTAGCCCTGCTGCCTGCACCCGAGTCCTGCCCTGTGAGATGGTCACAGTCGTGGCTGGGTGCGTGGGCCCTACAGCCACACGGGCCTGGTCTGTCCTTGTTCACTCCACTATTTCCTCCCTCGGGGGTCTTGGACGAGTTACTTGACTGCTGCAAGCTACACAAAGCACTTCTGGCTAACTTAAGCAGAAAAAGAATTTATTAGAAGAATAGCCTTTATTAAATGGGTAGCTTTCAGGATCCAAAGAAGAGTGAAACAGGCCGGGCGCGGTGGCTCACGCCTGTAATCCT
Source organism: Mirza zaza (assembly GCA_008750895.1). NCBI lineage: Eukaryota > Metazoa > Chordata > Mammalia > Primates > Cheirogaleidae > Mirza > Mirza zaza. The sequence continues at coordinate 24,491 of VSMD01075434.1, read as the reverse complement.
AGCACTCTGGGAGGCCGAGGCAGGCGGATTGCTTGAGGTCAGGAGTTTGAAACCAGCCTGAACAAGAATGAGACCCCGTCTCTACTATAAATAGAAAGAAATTAATTGGCCAACTAATATATATAGAAAAAATTAGCCGGGCATGGTGGCGCATGCCTGTAGTCCCAGCTACTCGGGAGGCTGAGGCAGGAGGAGTGCTTGAGCCCAGGAGTTTGAGGTTGCTGTGAGCTAGGCTGACGCCATGGCACTCACTTCTAGCCTGGGCAACAAAGCGAGACTCTGTCTCAAAAAAAAAAAAAATGAAACAGCGAAGCCTCCCAGTAGAACAGGAAGGACAGATCCTGGGACAGCTCAGAGGTCTCAGGGGCAGAACCTCCTGGACCATGTTCCCAGGCTGCCGCCATCAGCAAGTGGATCGGCTCAAACACTGTCCACCTTGTGTCATTCTGTTCGAGTCACATCCCCAAGAGAGACTCTGGCTTAGTTTCATCGTACCCACCAATGTGGGGGAGAGGAGAGGGCCCCTTGATGTCAGTCCCCCAGGATCATGTGAAATGGGGGAAGAGCAGCTCCCCAAAGCACTTAGGTGCTGTTACAGAAGAGGGAGAAGGGCTGCCGGGCCTGCAGAAACAGCCCTCGAGTCACACTGCCTCTGTTTGTACGGCGAGGCTCGCAGCGTCCCTGCCAGTCCGTGAGATGATGCCTGTTGAGCACTTAGTGGCCAGCGGTGTCTGGTAAATGATACTGGTCATTCCAGCCGCCTCCAGCCCCTCGCGCATTTTTTCTGTCTTTATCCACCAACAGACACTGGCCGAGTGATTCTAAGTCAGCAGAAAGCAGGTCACATCTGCCCAGCCTCTCCCGTTCATTGTCGCAGTGAAACGAAAGGGTCCCTCCCCTGCCATTTTGGGGTGTGGGCTGTGAGGTGGCTGAGGGGCCCGATCTGGGGGTGACTGGTACCCACTGACACCCACAGTCATTGTGCCATTCACTTAGACTCAGTGTCTTTACTTGGTTCTCACCACACCTGGGAGGAAGGTGCCCACAGATACTAGACAAGGAGGCTGAAGTTCAAAAGTAATGTAATTCACCCAAGGTCACACAACAGGTGACAGGGCCATAGCTCAAACCGATCCCAGGCCAAGGCCTTTCTGATCGACCTCACCAGCCCCTCCCTGACGTGGCTCCACAAAGCAGGGTCAGAGTTTGGTGTAGCTTTCTCACGGCAGTTTGGAGAGAGAGATGCACACACATACACACACCCAAATACGCAAGTATGTAACTGAAACAAGTTTCACAAAGCAGCTCTTACCTTTACTGTGCGCCCTGCACTCCTATTTTCTTTTCTTCCAGAGTAGTTCTGTTAATTCCATGCTGGTTGTGACTGGGGTGGCTATATAACTGACAGCCTAAACTGGGATGCTTGCAGGTGAAAGAGGGGCACCACTAGCAATGACCTGGGGACCACAGGCATAAACTGGATCTGTCCAGGGTGAACCAGTGTGTGTCATCACCCTGCTCAATACCCACTGTTTTGAGTTTGAGACCCGCAGTTAGAAAAGCTCCTCGTGGTTGTGCTGAGCTAGCCTGTCTCCGTCTGTGTCCTTGACTTGGGTCTTTTCTTTCTCGTAGGTTTGAACGGTTCCGAACAGGCCAGACCGCCAAGGTAAAAGGCTGCTTTCCTGTGACTAGATCATGCCATACTAATGGGGAGGAAGGCTGTTCTCACCCTCTCCCCGAGTGTCTGGACAGGAAGGTGCTTTCCTATCCAGGCTCATAGAGAAGTCCCTTTCTAATGTGTTACGCCACTGCCCCTTTAAGGCAGATAAGCCTGTGCTTCCAGCTGATGCCCAGGGGTCTTGCCCACTTCCCAGGGGGTCCAGTTAGCTGGAGCCAATGGGGAGGAAGAAAAGCTCCCTGACTCCCAGTCAGAGCTGTTGGGGCCCTGGTGACAGATCCCAGGGCAGAGACTGTAGGCCCCGTGCTTGGGTGGAAGGGGGTGAGGCTGCAGGCAAAGGGGATGATCGGGGCATCTCCCTCCCCCAGCCCCCGAGTGAGGCTGAGCCGGCATCGGACCTGATCGACATGGGCCCCGACCCGGCAGCCGCCGGCAACCTCTCATCCCAGCTGGCCGGAATGAGTAAGTGTGCTCTGGGAGCCTCCAGCCGAGGGTACATTATGGTGCTGTGGGGGCCCCTACGGTCTGGGGGTACAGTACCCTCCGTTATACACCACCAGCAGAACATTGGTCCCAAGCCAAACCTTGCTGCAAGCTTGGGCACTCCGGACAACTGCCCCTGGCAACCCGCAAATTCGTGAGCCCCCTTGGATCTCAGAAATCCCACCATGCTGGGGTTGTCCCTCTACACTGACTTCTCCGTGGCTGGAATCATCTGAGTGAGCCTGGGCAAGTTACTTGAACTTCTGGAGCCTTTTTCCTCATCTGTAGCAGGAGTGGGGATGGGCCCTTCCTGCCAGGTTGTCGCAAGGTTGAGTAGGCTCTTGCGTGGGAAGTACCTGGACCACGCCATGCCTGGTGCACTCTGAATGAGTGTTGGTGGTCATCACTGTTATCACTGTGACCAGTTTTATTTTATTTTCTTTCTTTCTTTATTTTTGAGACAGAGCCTCACTCTGTTGCCAGGGCTAGAGTGCCGTGGCGTCAGCCTAGCTCACAGCAACCTCAATCTCCTGGGCTCAAGCAATCCTTCTGCCTCAGCCTCCCAAGTAGCTGGGACTACAGGCATGCACCACCATGCCCGGCTAATTTTTTCTATATATTTTTAGTTGGCCAATTAATTTCTTTCTATTTTTAGTAGAGATGGAGTCTCGCTCTTGCTCAGGCTGGTCTCAAACTCCTGACCAAGAGCGATCCTCCCGCCTTGACCTCCCAGAGAGCTAGGATTACAGGCGTGAGCCACCACGCCCGGCCTGTGACCGGTTTTAAAATTACTGAGTGCCTGCTTCATGCCAAGCCCTGGGAAACCATTAGCATCCCATTTTGAATCACTAATACTACACTTTTTCAAAAATCAACCACATACCTGATCGCTATCCTCCTGCCCAGCCACTTCCTCTAGCAGACACGATAGGCAGCATTCCACCTGTGCTCTAACCCTCGAAGCAGCCCAGTGGTGTGACTGTGTCTCCACCCTAGAGATGAGCAAACCAAAGCTGGGCAGAGGAGGTGGCTTGCCCAAGGTCCCACACCAGCAGGTGCTGGTCCCTATCCGGCCTCCCCAAGCCACACTGCTTTCCCAGCACCGAGCCCTGGGCCTGGCCGGGAGCGGCTCAGCGGACAAGGACAGTGGGCGGATCCTTCACGTGCCTTTCTGTCCCTGCAGACCTGGGCTCCAGCAGTGTGAGGGCTGGCCTGCAGTCTCTGGAGGCCCCTGGCCGACTGGAAGACGAGTTTGACATGTTTGCACTGACGCGGGGCAGCTCACTGGCTGACCAACGGAAAGAGTGAGTGGCCTGGCCCTGCCGTGGTCCCCTGCAGTTTGGGTGGCTGTCTACCAGCGAGAGCCTCTCTCAGGGTCCCTGAACCTGGTGGGCCCCCTGCCTACACCCTCTAGGGTCCTCTGAGTCAGTCCAGCATGCCCGGGAGCCCTGTGGTCAGATGACAGACTGCATGCCCCACAGGCAGGGATGGGTGGGGAAGTGGTGCCTACAGGTTAGTGACTAACTGTATGTCAGAATCTTATGTAATCTGATGTGGGGAAACTGAGGCACTGAGCAGCAGGGGCATTGGCCCCAGGTTAGGTGGCTAGTATTTGGCAGCACTAGGTTAAGAGCCTGGGGCTGTCTGCTTCCAAAGCACAACATCTCCACCCCATCCACCTCCTCCCTGCACCGAACCCCACATGCCAAGGCCTCCAGGGGCGGGGAAGCTTTATGATAAATACTCAGGGACTTTCAAGTCCAGTCATTTCTGTTGTTCCATAGCCACCTTGATTTCCAGAGAAGTCTCTGTTGCCCCACTGAGGTCTGCCCACTTTGCCCCAGAGCTGGGCTCTGTCCTTGCCAGCAGACTGTGCATTTTCAGGGAGGTGCTTTTAGCAGCACAGGAACATGGCTGAGTGTGTCTGCCAGGCCCTACCTCTCACCCTGACTTCCCAGGGACGGGCTGCTCACAGGCTGGTCAGGGGACAGTCTCCTCCATGTTCTGTTTTCAGCCTTTTGCTTATGATCCCCAGAGCTGAGCTGTGGACATCCAGGATTTCACAGCAAGGAAGGTTCTGGATTAAGGGATCCTCTCCACTGACCCTACTTGACTCTTTAGTGGTCTATTGGTGTCTTTTGGAGCTTGGTCATTGGGCCTCCAGAGAGCCCAGGATGCCCTCTCCATACCCACAGCTGCAGGTCAGACCTGACAGGCTGCAGCTGCCTGGCCCCTGGGGTTGCCCTGGGCTGGGAGCCGTGTCTTTCTGTATCCGGGCAGGTCTGCACTCCCACCCCAGGTGCTCTGGGACCTGCAGCTCACTGGTGCCCTGGAGTCAGGGGCACTGCTGAGGCTGCCGAGCAGAGAGAAGCTAATGAGTCTGGTGGGACTTGCAGCCAAGCGGGTGGCCCATCCACGTGGGCCCCAGCAGGCAGCACCTCCGGCAGCAGTGGGGAACCCTTGGCACCTGGCTGGCCCACCAGCCTGGATGAGGTTTGCTGTTGCACCGGTACTCCTCCGGGAGTTGGGGGCAGGCAAAAGCATGCTAGGAGCTCGCCCTCCAGGGCCTGCAGTCTCACAGGGACAGCGATGTGTGCTGGGACCATTGCTGTGCAATGCTACGTGCTGTCCTGGAGGAGAGTTCCAGGCTCGGTGGACACAGAGGAGCGGGCATGGCGCTCTGCAGAGGGCACTTAGGGCTGGACCAAGCAGCAGGTGGTGAAGAAGGCCATTTCAGGCACTGGGAACAGCATGTGCAAAAGCTAGAGGCAGGGTGGAAGAGCAGTGCTCTGCGTCCTGCACAGGGACCCAGGGAAGGAGGCAGGATGCTGGGAGGGTGGCAGGGCCTGCGAGGCCACACAGGGGCAGTTGATTTTATCCTAGCGTTAGCTGTAGGGAGCATGGGAAGGGTTTTTTCTTACCAGATTTGCATCTTTGAAACTGCCTGTGTCTGGGCACAGCTTACACGACATCATGTACCTTCTCAGGCCCTGGCTTCCGCAGGCCCTCCCAGGGCTTGGTTCCCACTCCAGCAGAAAAGATCCAGCAGGGACAGGAGTGTGCCTTAGCATCAAGTCCCCCTCCCTTTGTTCTCGTGCCGGGCTGGCCCACCCGCTGCTTCTGATGGACCGTCTAGCTCGGGGCACCTGACTGGCCTTTCCTGCCTGTCCGTCTCCCCACCTGCAGCCGGCTCCACCTTGGCTAGCGGGGAAGCTGCTCCTTATCAGCCCCGTTTCTGCTCCAGCTCTAACCACAGCTGGCACCGTCACAGCCCGTCCACTTGGTGCCAAGGAGCGGCAGGGGCACCTCAGCCTGGCCTTCTTGGAAGTAGGATGCTTCTCCTTACCCTCTTCCACATCGTCCTGGAAACACGCTCTGTGCCACTGTGCACAGACACCTCCTCTCCAGGAAGCACTTAGGCAGGTGTTACCCCAGGTGGCCCGAGGTCAGCCCCTCTCTACCATCCTCACCTGAGGGGGGCAGAGGCCCGGCCCAGGGTCTGCAGCCCAGTTGGGTTGTGTGGGCTTCTCCAGGGGTGTCCTCGACCCTCCACTGCTGTAGGCGTGGCCCTCGGGGACAGCCGAGCTTCAGCTTCAGGGCTGCGTGTGTGTGGCCGGGAGAGAGAGAAAGGCGGCGGCAGCAAGGAGTAGTTAGGAAAGAACGGCTAGGTCTTCCGAGTGAAGGGAAAACATCAGCTTCTGCGTGCTCCTGGGGCCAGGCACGCCTCATTCTGTCTTTTCCACAACGCGTGAGCATCTCAGACACAGACAGCATGCTGCCCGCACACCGCGAAGCGGCAGGCCTTCTCTGGGTCAGGAGGCACTGCTGAACCTTTGGCGTCACTTCCTCATTGCCACCTCTCGTTGCCCAGGGGTGCTGAGCTGTTCTCCAAAAGGAGTGAGCACCCCGGACCCCACTCCGATGGCTTTAAAGTTGGTGACAGCGTGGCTCTCAGTAGTCCCCGCTCACTTGCCGTGGATGGAGCCATGTGACGAGGGGATGAACCAGCCAGCAGTCGCACTCCTCTAGGGAACTCTGCCCCTGAGGGAAGGAGTGGACAGCGGTGCTCTTCAAGTGACTGCCTGGGAACTGGGGGTCTTATTCAAGAAGCCCCTGTCAGTGCCAGCCCTCCCCATTCCTAGGAAGGCACATTGGCACTGCAAGAGTTAAATGTGATACAATCCCAGTTCCTGAAGCCTGGAGTTAGGCCACCTCCAGGTTCGGTGGAGTGCCAGCGTCCCCAGCTGGAGGAGACCCTCATCCCTTACAGAGCTCTGTGGCTCACTTCTTCGCCTCAAAGCTGGACTGACCCCTGCTGAGGTCTGGCCTCTGCCAGCAGTTCAGAGCGAGAGTAGATGCCCTGGACGTCCCCCTGTATCGTCTGAGAGAGACCCCCAGCCGCCTTGTTAGCCCACCTTCTCCTCCCGCTCCCTTCGCCTTAAATACAGCACACACTCCCTGCCCCTCCTCACCTGCCCCTTCCTGCATTTCCTCCCAGCTCCTGCCTCCCCACCCAGCCTGGCTGGCGGGCATGCCCCGGGGCACACTTAGAAGAGCTATACCCAAGTGATCTCCTACACGCTGCCCAGACAGGGAGGAGCAGAGCAAGTGTCCGTGCTGGTGACAGTCTCTGCTGGTGACAGTGCGAGGCAGCACCTCGCCCAGCTCCGCACGGATTTGTATCAGCAGCAGCGTGGAACCCCCCATTCCCATGCCACCTTACACAGAACCACAGTCTACAAAATTAGGAAACATAAACTGCTCAAGAAAGGGTCTGTAGATCATTCTCCACGAGCATGGAGTCGTGGAGCCATATCTCAGTCCTCTGAGTTTGGCCAAATCTGGCATAGATGTTGGTGGTCTTGGTATTAGTCTTTGGCCACTGATGCCCTCCCTAATTTCCCCAGCCTTGCTGTGCCTGTCATGTGGGTCACACGTCTCATCCCGATTCCCAGAGGCAGGAAATGATCCTTCCTCCCACTCCCGGACAGGCCTGGAGAGTAGGAGCCTCAGCCTACGCCTGTCCGGTGGCCTGAGCCACCGCCACCCTTCCATCCCTGCATTAGCTGGCAGGCCCAGTAAGGCGAGGATGGCCTCTGATGGCCTTGTGGCCTCTGTGTTTCAGGGTAAAATACGAAGCCCCCCAAGCAACAGACGGTCTGGCTGGAGCCCTGGACGCCCGGCAGCAGAGCACTGGCGCGGTAAGCAAAGGGGCCCTCCTGCCACCCAGGAGCCCAGAAGGACAGCAGGGAATGCCCCACTGTGTGCCAGGCACTGGCTCGGCACGCCCACACCTCTTTCTTCGTTTGGCTCTCAAATTGGCGCTTTGTGGCTAACGTGGTCATTCCCAGTTTACAGCTAAGGAAAGCGTTACAGAGGTGAAGTCATTTGCCCGAGGTCACGTGGCAGGGATTCTTTGATTTTTCTTTTTTTTTTAAGACAGGGTCTCGCTCTGTTGCCAGGGCTAGACTGCAGTGGTGTCATCATAGCTCACTGCAATCTCCAACTCCTGGGCTCAAGCGACCCTCTTGCCTTAGCCTCCTGAGTAGCTGGGACTACAGGTGCATACCACTACACCCAGCTAGTTTTTCTGTTTTATATAGAGACAGGGGTCTCACTCTTGCTCAGGCCAGTCTTGAACTCCTGAGCTCAAGCAATCCTCCGGCCTTAGCCTCCCTCCCAGAGTGCTGGGATTACAGGTGTGAGCCACCGCACCCGGCACGTGGCAGGGATCCTGACCTGGGTCTCAGTGAGGGAGCTGCAGTCCAGCAGCCTTGGGATCTTGCCCCAGCTCTGCCACCTATCAGCTGGGTGTCAGGCAGACCATTAGCCCTCCTGACCCTCATTTCATCTGTGCGTTGTGGCCCATGGCGGGACTGCAGTAGTTGATGACAGAAAACGTGAGGGGATGTATTTAGGGTGCTTGGCACAGAGTTAGTGTCTAGTCAACAACATACCTTGCTGCCCCTCTAGAGACCTTTCATTTGCAGATGTGTGGGCAGCAGAGTACCCTAAAATAGCAGAAGGAGTCCTGGCGTGTCTGTTAGTTTCATTTAGTTGCTTCACTATGATTGAGTGACAGCCACATGTCCAGCATGGAGCACACTTTGTAGGCGACCCCTCGCCCCGGGCAAGGACTCCATGCGTGATTCTCCTGTCTTTACCTGTGTATCCAGATGCTTGTCAGGCAGCGTGAGAATCTCTGCTTCCGTACGTGAGCAGACAGAGCTGCTCCCGTGGGGGACAGTTAGAAACAGCAGGACCCGGGAGTTGGGAGGAGCAGGGGCAGCACCTTGGGGGCTTCCCAGGCCAGGGTGGGGTGGGGTGGGAGATGGAGCCCGAGGGGTGGTAGGGACCTGGGGCGGCTGGGAGGACTCCAGCTACATCCAAAATGAGGTGAAGCCACTGGAAAGTCTTGAGCACAGGAGGGACGTTGCTCTGACTTCCATTCTAAAAGGATCGGGCTGGAAGCTGGGAGAGCAGGGAGGAGGCTGCAGAAGGCATCTGGCCCACCATGGGGTCAAGTCCCGGTGACTCCCAGGGGTGCTCTGTCTCCACTCCTGGGTCTTCAGCATCTGAGGAATCACTCCCAAGTCAGAACAGAGTGAGGCATAGAGCACCATGCTGGCAGGGCCAGGGGAAACCCAGTGCTCCTGTGTGGTGTGACCTGCCACCAAGCAGAGCAGCTTGCCACACTATGTCTCAGAGCGTCCAATCTTTTTGCTCTTTTTTCTAAGTGATCATTTATTGAGCCTGTGCCCCTTGCCAGGCCCCATGCTAAGCACTTGGCACCCCACCCCCCAAGCCCTTAGGGTATGTTACCATCCCTTTTACAAATGAGAAAGCTGAGTTCCAGGGAGAGGTCAGGTGAAACGATAGGTGTAACATCCCTAGCATGGTGCCAGCACACGGTAAAGTATTGATGAGACGGCATTTAGTCCCCGCGGTGCTGCTGCGTGCCCATCCCCATTTCCAGATGAGAAGACTGAGGCCCAGAATTGCCAGGTACCCTGCCCAGGGTCTCACAGCTGTTGGGCTGCCTGGCCTCCAAGCTGTGCTGACGACAGGTGCACCAGATCTGAAAAGCTCTTAGGAACAGAGGAGGGTGAACAGAGGTGCATGCACCCCTCCTCGGCCTGCCTTTTCCAGGGGCCACCTTCCAGCCCTGAGTCCAGACGCCTCCAGGCACTCTGGGAGCCTGCTGTAAGCGCCTTAACAATCTCAGCCAGACCACTCCGCTGCAGCCCCGAGACAGGGCTCCCTTCCCCAGGGCCACACAGCAACTCTGGCATGACTAGAACTAGGGCCCGGTCTCCCTCTGTCATGCCACCTTGCAGCTAGCCCCTGGGGAGGAAGCACGCACAGACACACACACACACACAAGTCCTGCAGAAAAGCAGAAACTGATAAACCACCACTCATTTCCTCCCTGATAACTGGAAGCAACCTCCACCAGATCAGAACGATCTCCTAAAACTGGGAGCAGACTCCTGCTCCTGAGGTGCCCAAGTCTGGCTGGGGGCTGGGCCCTCACCCCCTGAACCATCAGAACATGACAGCACACGGCAAAGTACACTACAGAATCAAGCGCCAACTCTGTGCGCAGCCCATGTTTGCCCCGGGACTCAGAGCAGAACTCACCAGTCCTGCGACGTGGGGACGGGCCTTCCCTCCCAGAGTGCCCGTGCTGTGCGGCGTGCCAGGCCCCGCGCTGGGTCCGTGTGGGGTGCTCAAGGCCGTCACAGGGTGAGGCCGGGAGCCAGGACTCTAGTCTCCCTCCACCCCCTGTCCACTCCGGGGCCCTAGGAAACCTGTTGCCATCGGCGCACACGAGGGGAGTGGACACACCAATGTGTCTAAACCCTGGGTGCCCATCAGCGTCCCCCGGGAGCCTCCAGGCTGGTGACGGCCGCCTGCTCTGCCGTCCCAGGACTGCTCCAGCGCTGCCTCTGGGATCTTTGCAGAAAGGGCTGGGAAGCTTCGTTTCCTTTGCTCTCAGCTCTGCCCCAGCCCATCAGGGCTCTGGTGTTGCAGAGCTGTTGTGGTTCGCCCTCAGGGGGCACCTCTGCTGCTTCCTCCATACCCTGGCAGCTGCTGCCCCCCCCCATGCACATCTGCATGCATGCACACACGTACACATACATGTACACATACACGGGCCTCCTGACCCAAATGGATCCTCCCTGCGGGGAAGACTGCGGGCGCCAGGGGCCCTGGCCCTGCCGTGCCACCACTGTCAGCGTGACTCTCTCTTACCCAGACGGGAGGCGGCAGTGAGAAGAGCCTCAGTGACTGGATGGTGAGACAAGGCATGGTGAGCAGGGGCCAGGCCTGGCCACCCGGAGAGCTGAGGTGCTGCTCGCAGGGCTTCGCAGGCACAGAAGCGGCTGGTGGCGCTGCCTGGGGAAGCGGGGCCTGGATGAAGACCCTAGAGGGGGCAGGAGGGGCAGTGAGGGCACTGAGGCTCAGGCTGTTGCCAGGCTGGCCCAGAGAGCGCAGCTTCCGCAGTCCCTCTGCCCAGGTCCTGCCCTCGGCTCAGGCAAGGCCGAGGCAGCTGAGAGGCGACTGGGGCAGAGTAGGTGGGAGAGGGAGCCGGTGTGGGCAGCCGGGGCACCAGCCACTGCTGCTGCCGGGAAGTGGGCGCTGCCTTCTGCCGGGCTCTGCTGCTGCCCCATGGGGTCCGCAGGTGCTGGCTGGTGGAGACTGAGCTGGCTTGGTTGGAGAAAGACTCTCGCTCTCCTTCTCTTTCCCAAAGCAGCTAAGTGGTAACTGGGAAATAGTAGTTTTATTAGTGCTACACTAATGAGTAAGAAATAGTAACTGGCATTTCTTGAGCAGCTACTCTGGGCCAGGCCCTGTGCCAGGCTCTGGGTATCTGCTGTCCTGTTTCACCCTCACAGCAGCCTGGACAGTGGGCGCTGCTGTCCCCACTCTAGGGAGGAGGGAAATGAGGGGCACAGAAGTTAAGTTTCCTGCCCAGGGTCTCTCTGTATTAGGGGCCAGACCGGGTTCCAGTCCTTCTGACTGCGAAGTCTGTGCCCGTAACTTCCAACTGGAGCCGCCCACTGCACACTCGGCTAGAGAAGGAAGCCCCCAAGCCCTTCCCCTGTGCAGGAGCCATCGTGGCAGAGCCTGTGACTTTGTGGCCCAAAGTGGAATGTCCCTATCTGCAGCACTGCCCCTCTGAGCCACCAGACCGGCCTTCTCTGGTCACCTCGGCACCTCCCTGCTCTGGGCCCTTCTTCGCCACGTTTTGTTGGGAACTCTGAGTCTGCAGAGGTGCCAGGGGAGAGAACCTGGCAGCCCCTGGCCCACTCACTGTGCCCCCCCCAACCTTGATGGCCGGAGGAACGTCTGGGGTCCCTCCCTGGGCTTTGCATAATCTTTAGTCAGATGCTCCCGAGCACCCGTGGGCCTTTGTGCAGGGCCTCCTGCAGCCTAGAACCTAGAACCCACCAGTGAGTCAGAGCTGGGGCTCCATTCTCCCTGCGGCAGAGGGAGCTGCCGTTCTCGGCAGGCCCTGCTCCCGTCTCCTGCTCAGGCCCTGGGTTTGTGCTCCCTCGCCCACAGCCTGGCACGGGGGACAATGCCCACAGCGGACAGGGCAGGTCCAAGTGAGGAGGAGGAAGCTCTGGGCAGGCGTGGGTGACTGCACAAGGCCACCCAGCTGGGGGGGCCTTCGCCTAGTTGCCCAGGGCTCTGCCCCCGACCTCACCCTCTGCCCTTCCTTCTAGATCCCTGTCACGCAGGCCTGCTTCATGGAGGACATCGAGCAGTGGCTGTCCACTGACGTGGTATGTTGGGGTCCACCCCTCACCACCTGGCAGGGGGCCCATATTTCTCGTGAAGAAGTGAATGGCCACAGGGCCAGGGTTGAGTTGTGTAGTGCCCTGAGGGTGGTGGGGTGAACCGCTGGTGAGGAGGGACGAGTGTAAAGAACCCATCTCCTGGCCAGGCGTGGTGGCTCACCCCTGTAATCCTAGCACTCTGGGAGGCCGAGGCGGTGGATTGTTCAGGGTCAGGGCTTCAAGACCAGCCTGAGCAAGAGCGAGACCCCGTCTCTACAAAAATAGAAAGAAATTAATTGGCCACCTAAAAATATATAGAAAAAATTAGCCGGGCATGGTGGCGCGTGCCTGTAGTCCCAGTTACTCGGGAGGCTGAGGCAGGAGGATCGTTTGAGCCCAGGAGTTTGAGGTTGCTGTGAGCTAGGCTGACGCCACGGCACTCACTCTAGCCTGGGCAACAGAGTGAGGCTCTGTCTCAAAAAAAAAAAAAAAAAAACCCATCTCCTGCCACCTGCCTGCCTCCTCCAGGCACATCCCCCCACCTCACCCCCCAGATAAGGGCCTAGGCACAGCACCCCTCAGCTGCTTCCCAGAGCCTGCTCCCAATGCGCAGGGCCACCAGGTGTCAGCCCACCGAAGGGCTGGCAGCCGGGCCAGGGAGGCTGACGGGGGAAGCATGATGGCGCTGAGCTCCACCTGCAGTAGGGAACCCCACCTGCACCCATCTTACAGGTCAGAAGACCGATACGCAGCTGCAGGGGGCCCAGCCCTAGGGCAGTCCGCTGTCCTTCTCCACAGGAAGTGCCCAGGAGGAGGCAGGCTGTCGCCAGGAGATGGGGACCCCAGGGAGAGCGGGGGCGAGGGTCAGAGTTGGGTCTTCTGTACAGGGCTCTGCCCCAGCATGGGCCACCCCCTCTGGGCACCAAGGACCACACCACCCCGAGGCCGCCTTCTGCACGTGCCAAGACTGTTTCTGCCCAGGGTTAGGCCAGGGGGCAAGGACTCGGGCCTTTCTGTCTGGAGGCAGGAGCCCCACCCCCTGTCCAGCCCCACCCTCTGTCCAGCCCCACCCTCAGCGTGACTGCCCCTCGGCCTCTGGGTGTCTCCCTCTCCTCCATGGGGTGAGAACGTCCACCCCTCGAGGGAAAGAACGTGCGTTCATCGAAGACCCACCGGCGCCACGTCCTGTGCTGGGCATTCTTCTCCGCGTGTTACCCTGTCTTAGCTTCCCAGCAACCCTCTAAGTTAGCTCCAATCTCCCCATTTTACGGAAGGCCAAACCCAAGCTCGGGGAAGGCAGGTGACACCCAAGGCTCTGGAGCTCAGGAAGCAGCAGAGCCAGGGCGGGGCCTGAGGTTAGGACGAACGCTGGTCAGTGGCACCTGAGCTGCCACCCCCCAGGTGGACGGACTGTGGCCTTGCTCCCTGGGGCGCAGTTAACTTCTGCCTCTTCTCCTTCTGCTTTCTCAGGGGAACGGCGCAGAAGAGCCCAAGGGCGTCACCAGCGAAGGTAGTAGTCCCCCGCTCCTGCCTGCCCACCCCCTTTCTGGGCTCTGGCCCCAGAGCCCACCCTCACCCTCTCTCTTTCCTCTAGAATTTGACAAGTTCCTGGAAGAACGGGCCAAAGCTGCCGATCGGTTGCCCAACCTCTCCAGCCCCTCGGCCGAGAGGCCCCCGGGCCCCCCTCCTGGCTCGGCCCCTCGGAAGAAGACCCAGGAGAAAGACGACGACATGCTGTTTGCCTTATGAGCGCAGGGTCTGGCACCCTGTGGCCCAGGACCCTGCTGCTCCATCCCCTGGGCCGGGGCTCTCTCCCTCCTTTGGTGTTAAGGCTGCTTTGGGGGTGGCTTGTCACCCCCTCTCTCCTCCTTGAGGACGGAGCTGACTGGCTGGGCTAGGCTCTGCCGGGGGTGTGGGGAGGCAGCGAGCTGGACCGGGGGGACAGGTCCGTGCTACAGTGAGGCCCAGGCCACTTCTGCCTCCTTCCCCACCCGAGCCGACCACTGCGACTTTGCTGAGAAGTGGGAGGCCCCAGGACAGACGGGCCGGCTGCTTGGTTGACCCGGTGTGACTTTCTTTGCCCTGGTGGTGCCCTGTCCTGGACCTTTCCCCGGAGGAGCCGCTTCCAAGCCCTCACTGCCGGCTGGGCCTGGCTGGAGGCCACAGTGGAGGCTCTGCCATTCCTGCCTGCCCGGGGCACAAGGGCTGCAGCTGGCCTAGCCGCGGAGGGCAGGGTGGAAGCCCTCCGAAGAGCTGCCCACTGTCTAGGTACGAAGCTGCATGCCGTGGGCGAGGCCTCGCCAGCCCCAGGCTGCAGGGTGGGGCTCCAGGGGACGCCTGGGCCCCCTCCCACCGCTGCCTTGTCCAGTCTCCTGCCTCTGCCCTGCCACTGGGGCCCGCCTGGTGGCTGATCCTCTTGTACTGGGAGAGGTGCCTTGTGTATCCCTAATTAAAAGTAGAAAACCACCTTGCCGGCAGCGTTGTCCAGCGCCCTGGTGGGAAGTGACTTCTTGGCCCGTGGAGGGACTGTTTGGGGCTGGACCGGGGGCCATCTGGGGTTGGCTTCTGCGGATGGTGCGGTCCCCTCCCACCTCACCCTCCTGTCCCCTCAGGCCAGCTCCTGCCTGCACAGCAGCACACTCATCACAAGGGAGGGGGCCCACGGGACAGTGCTGGCACGCTGGTGAACAGGCACTGCCCTGGGCTACTCGCTGGCTTGTGGCATTGTCACAACAGTCGGGGAGAAGCAAAGTTACCATTGTTGCCTTATAGACTCTGAGACTGTGACTCTGTGAGCCTCATGAGCTGCCCCAATTCAGGAGAGGAACAGATGCAGTTGTCTGTCATGTGCTGGGCACTTCCTCTTAAGGACATTGTCCCCATTTTTCAGATGACCACACCAAAGCCCAGTTTGAATGATGTGGTCCACAGCTCAAGGCGCTGGGCCACAGGTCAGGCACGGGGGGCGGGGTGTCAGCTCTTACCTCCCCCCATGGCAGCTCAAGAGCCCTAGGTCTTGGGGTACCCCACCTTTTCAGGTCTGGACCCTCCCCACCAGGCCCCCAGGAGTCACTACTTGAGGCATGTTGGAGCCTCCTGGCCCAGCTCTTGGTGGCAGAAGGGAAGGGGTTGGGTGCGGCTGGAGCGATTGGGTCCACAGGGGCCTGGCTCCTGGGATGGGGACCTGGGTCTGTGTGAGCAGCCACTGGCTCCCGTGGGCAGAAGGCAGGCAGCACCTGCCGCCTGAGGTGTGGTCTCTAGCTGGACGCTCAGGAGACCAGGCCTGGCCCTGCCCTGCAGGGGGAGTTGGGGTAAGGAAGGCAGCTTGGGGGTGGACACAGGGGGCCCTAAACAGGGAAGGAGGACACACCGCTGCCCTCGGTCCAGGCCGAGCTCCACCCCCACTCAGGGCGTCTGTGAGCTCCTGCTGTGTGCTGTGCCCAGCCTGCCCTCCCCACAGCCCCGCTGTGGGTGTTGGCCTCTGCTTATAGGTGGGGAAACTGAGGCTTGGGGAAGCAGGGGCCTGCCTGGTCATACGCTAAGCAGTGGAAGAGTAGGACCCCCAGTCCCTCCTCACTGCTGCCCCTCCTGCCTGCCCAGCCCACACACCCCTGCCTGCCTCCCTCATTCCCCTCCGTTTAACTGTGCACCCCTTAGGGAAATCGTGATCTTACAAGGATCAAAGCCAAGGTTGCCACTCCCCTGTGTCAGCCAGGAAGCCCAAGGCACTTTCCGTGGATGGCTCCAGGGACTCAGGGCCCTGCTAAGCACCCAGACTGCCAAGCGGTTCACTCCCGTGGACATAGCCCCGAGTGCCAGCTGCACACCAGGCATGGTGCTAGGTAATGGTGACACGGAGGTGAACCTGGCAGTGCGGGGTCACGTGGGAGGCAAGAGGACAATAAAGACAGACATAAACTCAGTGATTGCTTCCTGCTTTGAAACAAATGAAAGGGTAAGTGGACGCAGACTGGAGACGGGAGGTCATTGAGGATGGGCCAGGCACAGAGAGCCCGAATCCAGACAGGAAGGGGCCCTGCGGAGTCCTCTCGCTCCCACTGACCAGCACAGCGTCGAGGTCCTTAAGGGCCGTCCTCCAGAGAGAAGGCCGCAGGGCCTGGAGGGGCGAGGGGCACTGGCAGGAAGCCACTGGCACGGCCTGGCCGGGTTCCCGGCAGCAGGCTCTGTGTCTGAGGCCGCGGGCTGGGCTGGGGCCAGATCACTTTACAGCAGCAGGAAGTCACCACCCCACGAAATGAGCACCAGTTGCCTGGTGGGGGCCTCCACCTGGCGCCACAGGGCAGGATTAAGGAGGCGCCGGCGGCTCCTGCTGGGCCCAGCTGCATCAGAAGAGGGCACCAGGCCAGGGCTATGGTGGGAAGGGTTGTGTGGAGCTAGGGCCAGTGGGCAGGGGTTGGGGGCCTGGGCAGCAGCCTCCACCCCCGCCCCTCCCTCCTGGCTTCCCTGCACTTCCTGCCCCAGTCCAACTCTCAGACTCGGAACAGCCTCTCCAATTGTGATATGACAGCAGATCCTGGCAGGTGCGGCGGCTCATGCCTGTAGTCCTGGAACTTTGGGAGGCTGAGGCACGAGGATCACTTGAGCCCAGGAGTTTGAGGCTGTCGTGAGCTATGATCGTGCCACTACACTGCATTCCAGCCTGGGCAACAGAGACCTCGTTTCTAAAACCAAATTAATTAACAAAAAGCAAATTCTGTTGCAGCCCCTTCTGAGCTGTGTGGCCTTAGGCAAATTACTTAACCTCTCTGTGCCTCACGTGTAAATGGTCTGTCACTCCCTTAGGGTTGTCCCGAGGATTTACTGAGCTGACAAGTAGTACAGCACCTGCCACATAGGAAGTGCTCTATAGGTGTCATTATTGTCTTCCATGGTACAGACACCTGGCTCAGAGCACTGCCCCTCAGGCTGCTGGGTCATTTGGGGGGGTGGGGGGGCAGCTCAACCTCCGGTACAGCCTTCCCAGCTTCCAGGACAACCCCCATCTCTTCTCCCCAGCTGCCAGAGAACCAAAGGACAGCGTTTCTCTTTCCTCCTGGTCTAAGCTGCTGCCCCTCAGGGGGCCCACGGCCGCCTTGACCGTGGCGCAGGGCCAAGGCCCTGGTGGTCCCCGCTTGGGCTCCCCTGACTCACAGTGGGCCCTTCGGGAAGCCCCCGCGTCTGGCAGCCCGCCCAGCTCTGACTCCCGGCCAGCTCAGAGTCAGTGCCCCGGGGCGGCCACGCGGTGGCAGCAGCGCTGCAGGTACAGGGCCTGCAAGGGCGCAGGGGGCGGGGTCCGCCACCGCCTGGCCAGCCCCTCCCCAGCCCCTCCCCTGCACCAACACTGGCCGGCGGGCCGAGTGACAGTGCAAAGAGGCTGGGGCTGCAGTCTGAGGCCTGGCTCCACAGCGCGCTGCGCGGTGCCACTGCACGAGGGACTCACTCTCTGGAGGCTTCAGCTCCCCTCACACCTCCTGACTCTCGGGGTGCGGGGAGGATGCAGTGAGACGAGCTCTGGGTGGGTAGGGGCGAGCCCTGTCCCCTCTGTGCTCTGTGCGGAGGCCCAGGTGTGCTCCTGCTCCCAGGCCCTCCCAGGGGACATGCGAGAGCTCTGTGTGTGTTGCTGTGTCTGTCCGTGCATGTGGAAATCACAGCAATAAGTCCATTACACCACGACTCCTGCTCCTTCCCCCTTCCATGTCTGCAGCGAGAAGCCTGCCTCCTGTCGCCCTTCATTTATTTACCTGTCTGTTCAATGCCCAGCAGTACCAAGTCTCCATTGCCACCACCGCCCTGCCTGCCTGGTGCCCGCCTGCCCCTGCTCAGCCCCCCCTGCCCAGCTCAGGCCCTGGCACCCCACTCGGCCATCAGCCCTCACCCACCACCCGCCCTCAACCCAGACGCCCACCTTGCCTGGCCCACCTCATGGCTCTGGGACAGGAAGGCAAGAAGAGAAGGAAAGGGGGTTAATTTTAAGCAGAAAGAATAGGCCTCTCTCTGAAAGGATGTCTGTCCCCCCCGGCCCCACACGCCACCCAAATGTTCGTGCATTGCTGGTATTTACATCTCCAAACTACCCCTGCCCAACTCCCCATCAGAAACACCCAGAAATCCTCGGTCAGTGTGCTAGTTCTGTTCTGCCCTGGCTCCAGAACAAAGGGCCACAGCCTGGCAGCTCAGGCGGCGGAAGTTCCAGAGGCTGGAAGTCTCAGACCAAGGCGTCAGCAGGGCTGGTTCCTTCTGAGCCCTCTCCTTGGCCGTGAATGGCCGTTTGCTCCCTGTGTCCTCGTGTGGTCTCCCCTCTGTGCCGTCTGTGTTCACATTTGCCCCTTCTGGGAGCACGCCAGCCATGGTGGCTCAGGAACCACTCTCATGACCTCCCTTCACCTTAATCACGCCTTTAAGGCCCATCTCCAAATAGTCACATGCAGAGGACCTGGGGCTTAGGGCTCCAACGTATGAATTTAGGGGGACACAGCTCAGCCATAGGTTCCCTCCAGGCCCTCGGGCCGTTCTCCCAGGCTCACCGCTCTGCTCTGGGGTTACCACATGCTCTGCAGAGGGCGGCCACAGGTGACACCCCCCTCTGCTCCAGCCCTCCCTAGTAGGGGGTTAAGGGTGGCTGCTAGAGCCATCCTTGGGCCAGCCTGCCCTGGGGAGCCCACGAAGGACCAGCTGCAGGCCAGGAGCAAAGCAGGACAGGGGCAGAGTGGAGGACAGTGAGGGAGGGCACAGGCGCTGGGAGCGGGGGTCGGGAGCTGTCCTTGTCCCTGCTGCTGCCCTTATGTTTGGGAGCAGACCCAAGTGGCTGGGCTGGCAGGTTTCACTTCTGCCCACCCTGGGACAGGACAAGACGAGGAAGCAGCCTCCCTGGGCCCATCCTCGTCCCTTGCCTCTGGCGCAAGACTCCTCCAGCCTCTCCCCTGCCCTGCCACAGGCTGGCCTGCACCCCTTTTTGTCAGCTGACCTGGGCCCCAAACCCCCAGTGGGTCAGAGTCAGGTTGGCAGGGCCCTGGGACCTCCTGAGGCCAGGGTGGCATGTGCAGACGGGCCTGCCTCCTCGTGTGCGGCTCCAGGGCAGGCCCAGGGAGACTCACCCTCCAGCCTGGCCTGGGGAAGAGGCGGCCCCTGCCCCCGCGAACACAGGGAGGCCAGTGCAGGGCCAGAGGTGAGGACTCCTGGGCCCCCTGTATAGGGCCAGGTGCCATGGTGGCCCGAGCACTGCCTGGCTCACACAGTAAGCAACTTACTGTTTGATTTGGGGCAAGCCCTTTCCTCTCTCTGGGCCTCAGTTTCCCCAACTGTTAACCAAAGAGAGTGAATTAAGTGATCCTAAGGCTGCTTTCCACTCTACTGTTCTGCCCACTTGACCCCCAAATTTCACAATCTTCCTTCTAAAAGAGAAGACACTGGAAGGAAGAAACCCGAGTATCTACAGAGAGGGGAAAGCAAGGCCTCTGGGTTCGTCTCACTCCAGGACCAGCGAGGGTGGAGAAAGTTCTGCCGCACGTTCAGTGGGACGGGGAGGCCGAGGCCGCAGCTGCCTCCACACCCCACCAGGTGCCCACGGGGGAGCTGGCCACCCGGGGCCAGGACCGAAGTGAAACCCCAGCTGGGCAACACCCCCCGCACCTGCCCCAGGCAGCCCCCAGAAAAGGGGAAGCAGGTCCATGACAGGAGGGCCATTGTATAGAGGAGAGAAAGATCAGCTGCTAAGGTTGCACAGCTGGGAAGTGGAGTCACCGAGTCCTCTTGTCTGGGGAGAAAGGGTCCTTGTGGGGGTCAGCGTGAAGTGTACTTTATTTGGGGACTGGAGCTGTGGCTGGAGCTGCTTTGGGTTAGAACGGTCACTCTGTGTATGTGCGTGCACATATGTGTGTGCGTGCGTGCATGTGTGTGGGTGTGTGTAGCCATACAAGCACAAACGTGTGGGTAGACCTAAGCCTGGCCGGCCACAGGGTCTGCAGAAGCTACTGGACACCTGCAGGGAAGGGCTGGCTGCCAGGGCAGGGCAGGGTGGGGTGGGGCAGGGCCCCTCCTACCAGCCATGGAGGAGATGGTATCACCAGACCAGGGTCCCTTCTCTTGCCCAAGGCCACACAGCAAATGTGTGACAGACCAGAGACCGGAATCCAGGTCTTCCTCTAAACCTGCCCAGCAGGAGGGGGCAAAGGGAGGGCAGCCAGGAAGTCTCTCTTTGGAAACACCCCCGCAGCACCCTGCACCTTGCTCTGGGCTCCCATAGAACCATTAAACCTCCAAGACCAGCTAGTCCAGTGGGTCATAGTCCAAGGAACTCCTTTATCTGGGATTTCCCCAGAAGCCTGGATTTGGAAGTGTTTTGTTTGTTTTAATTTTGGGCAATAAAAGATTTTGCAATGCATTGAATGTTGATAGTTTTCCCTTTTGTGCATTAGCAGTCAGACTTTCCACACAGCAAGGCAGCACCTCACTCCAGCCAACAGTGCTCCAGTCGCCCGAGCAGCCTCAGCCCAGAGAACCACCTGCACGGCCTCCGTTTGGCCAGCCCCTCCGGGCCCCCACCTGTTCAGGGCAGAACCCAGACCCGAGAGGGCAGGAGCTGCAGATGGCCACGCTCATTGCCAGCCAGCGGGTCCCGCCAGCCTTGGCCTTCACGCTCCTTGGGCACCACCCTGTGTGACCTCCCTGGCTTCTGCCCTGGCTCCACGTGACATTGCTTTGGACCCAGGAGACAGAGGGAGGAGGAGACAGAAGCAGGTCACACCCACCCTCTCTGGGTCCTTCCTCAAAGCCCTGCAGGGCTAAGGGAGGTGGGAGGTGGCTGTTAAACTGGATGTGAGGTTAAACTTTGAGACTGTGCTTGTTCATGCTTGAAAGAGCCAAGAAAGTTAGCAAAACTGCCTGAGAGGTCACAAAGGACGCCAGTGGGAGGCTGGGCGTGGCCAAAGGCAGTGGCTGGAGAAAAGGAAACTAGACTGTGTCCAGGTTTGTAGTGACTTTGAATCTTGGAGCCTGGGGAGGAAGCTGTGGAGCACGCACTGCTCTGCCTGTGAGAGGCACGGGGCTCACACAGTGCCATCCGGAAGAGGGGGACAAGAGCACAGAGACAAGACACGGACGGGAGGGGAGAAGGGAGCAGGAGAGGCTGATCTCCGGGTGCCTGGCCAAGGGTCAGAAGGATCGGGGCAGGGGAGGGGAAGGACAGATGCTGTGTCCAGTTGTTTTCTGGGTGGAGTCTGATGTCACCCTGCTCTGTGACCCCAAGATCTTTAATTAATACTCTTCTGCTCACAAGTATTTGTCCAGAGGAGGGCTTTGTGGAAATGGAGAAGGGGTGAGTTTCACATCTGAGTCAGCACCGCACACAGCAAAATACTCAGGAAGGAGCCGGCAGCCGGGCGGGGGAAGTGGGGAAAACAGGGCACCCAGGGGTTGCCCAGTCTTCGGGAGGACCTGGGGCCTTACTGGACATGGAGTTAGGGGATTAAAGCATGATTCTGCCCTCCCCAAAGTGTCTTCCTCACATGTAGCCCAAATACATTTTGAAGGGCAAATCTAACAGTGTCTTATAATATCTGCACCCCTAGACCCCCACATACATACCTAAAATCCTTCCCTTGCTCTCGGGGTAAAGACCCACCTCCTGGCCTGGCCTCCAAGGCCCCTGAAGTCTGTCCCCTGACACACTCCAGACTCACCGCACTCCAGACACGTGGCTGTCATTCATACCTCAAAAGTCTCATGCCCTGACCACAGGGCCTTTGTATGTGCTGTTCCTATAGACTATCCCTCCCTGCCCCACCACCTGTTAACTCATTCATCCTTCAGGGCTCAGCTGTTGTGTCACCTCCTCAGACAAGCCACTCCTAACCTCCTGACCAGTCATTCATCCACCTCGGAATTCACCTCCACGATTGCACTGGCCAAGAGGAATGGGATAGCCACGAGATGGCTTAGCGTCTACTCCTCGGACCAATCATGACTCCATCGGGATCCTGAACAAACCGGGGGGCTGTCATTGAGGGGGAGCAGGGACAGCCACTGAGTCTGCCCCATGACCACACACTGTACACGCCCCAGCTCGCCTCACCTGCCGAGGAGGAAGGGGCTGTTAGGCATTTCTGGAAGGTGACAGCATGAGGGAGAGCGAGAAGGAACTCCCGTGTCTGGGCGCTGGTCCCGGCCTGGCCCGGTGAGATGAGAGGCGTGTGAGGTGTGACGGAGCCTCGTCACGAGACAGTTCGGTCTTAATACAGGTTACTGCAGGTCAAATCACGTCCCCTGGGAGACACACACACACACACACACACACACACACACACACAGCCTCCCAGCTATGCCAGGCTTCTTGTCTCACCCTCCAGCGGAAGCCTGGTAGAGACTTGAGCAGCGTCATGGACTGGTGGTGCCATTCCAGCCAACCCACATCTCGTGCCCAGTCTTTGTTTGCATGCCTCCAGTGACAGGCGCTCATCACCTCCCATGGGACCCATCTCACCTGGCCAACGCCCCCAACACTGACCCATAAATTAAGCTGTAAAATCTAGTTGCCATACTGTTTAATGGGTACAGAGATTCATTTGGGGATAACAGGGTAATTCTGGAGACGGACACTGGTGATGATTGCACATAAACTGAATGTACATTTATTTATTTATTTTTTTAGAGACAGAGTCTCACTCTGTTGCCTGGGCTAGAGTGCTGGCTGTGGCGTCAGCCTAGCTCCCAGCAACCTCAAACTCCTGGGCTCAAGCGATCCTTCTGCCTCAGCCTCCCGAGTAGCTGGGACTACGGGCATGCGCCACCATGCCCGGCTCATTTTTTCTATACATTTTTAGCTGTCCAAGTAACTTCTTTCTATTTTTAGTAGAGACAGGGTCTCGCTCTTGCCCAGGCTGGTCTCAAACTCCTGACCTCAAATGATCCCCCATGGCCTCCCAGAGTGCTAGGGTCACAGGCTGAGCCACCGCGCCCAGCCTGAATATACATTTAAATGATCAAGATGATGAATTTTATGTTCTGTGTATTTTACCACAATCTCTTTAAGAAAAAAAAGCACCATCTTTGGGCTTCACAATTTATAAGCTGTGTGGTTTTCAGCAGTTGACTAAAAAAAAAATCGAATTGGCAGTTAAGGCAAACTCTTAGGCCCTCTCACCCCTTGGGTCCTGATGTGCTTTGGTTCAGTCTCGTCTCCCCAGCTCAGAAATCCGGGCCGAGTATCTCCAGCTTCACGCCCTGCCTGTGTTCCCTGTCGGGGCTGTGGCTGCGGCCACCGTCCCCTGCTCGAGCCCCCGTGCTAGGCTCTGAGGACACGGAATGAGCCCTAGCACTTCCCTTCCCCGACACAGGGAACAGCCAGGGGGAAGCGGATTATTTATGTGTTTATTTAGTGGGAACCTACAGGGCTCCCATCTCCGTGCAGGCCATCCCTGCTGCTAACCTCCCACGGAGGGGCCCTGATGACTCGAGTGCCCAGGAGCCTCCCTTGGTGGGATGACAACAGTGCAGGATGACACTGGCCCCTGAGCGCTGGACACAAACAGAATGGGGGGGGGAGGGTGGCGCCTGTGTCCTCCCGGGAATGCCAGTGACACGGGGCAGTGTGAGCAGCACGTGCCACAGGAGAGGAGGCAGAGTGATCCTGCTGCCACCGCCCTGATCAACCCGCCCAACCCCGGGAATCTCGGATCACCACGCAGCAGAGAAGCAGCCGGACCAGCAGGAGGACAGGGAAACCCCAGCTCACCAGAAGAGTCCCCTGGCAGCCCCTGGGCTGTATCGAGTCTTGTGGAGGGATTTTTTTTAAAACAATTGAGTCTATTGCAATGTTTAAAAATTGAAAAATTTCTAATTTCTCATTTAAAATAGTAATAAAAGAGGATGCAGGAGCAGAGCTGCAGCTGCCCCTTTAGATGGGCACACGGCTGCCCACCCTGCAGCTTCACCCACTCACTGTCCCGCAGCCCTGGGGGCCTCCCAGTCTGGGATTTCTTTTTTTGTTTGTTTGTTTGAGACAGAGTCTCACTCTGTTGCCCAGGCTAGAGTGAGTGCCGTGGCATCAGCCTAGCTCACAGCAACCTCAGACTCCTGGGCTCAAGCGATCCTCCTGCCTCAGCCTCCCGAGTAGCTGGGACTACAGGCATGCGCCACCATGTCCAGCTAATTTTTTCTATATATTTTTAGTTGGCCAATTAATTTTTTTTTTGCTGTTACAAAGGCGTTTAGTCTATTCTCATCAGTATCACTGATATCCTCATGGTTCACATTTGCCAACACCGCTCCTCTCCTTACAGTAGTTAATGTGCAATCAGTCTCTCTTGGGGGCCCGGGGAGAGGGCGGGGGCTCGGCCTGGGGTGGAGAGGGCGTTGGCACTTCACGGGGACAGGGTGGGCGCCCGGCCCTCGTGAAAGAGGCGTGGGTGATTGGGCAGCCAGGGAAGTGGAGGTGGACAGGGTGGGGGGAGGGCCCCAGTCTTTTTTTTTTGATGACTCCCCATTCCTGTTCCTTCCTGGCTTCCCAGGGTTGGGGGACCATGCAGCTCAGAGCAGGGCAGGGCAGG